>JAQHUG010000051.1:973529-994055 GCA_028555095.1 Dicrostonyx torquatus | reverse complement strand
GTAATTTTACCTTAATAATTGTTTTGTTGTATGTAATTTTACTATGTTAAAGTTAAAATCTTCCTTTATTATTAGACAGAAAGGGGAAAATGCTGCAGGATAATCTTTCTGTATGCTGTGAATAAGTTCTGCTCTCACTGGTTAATAAAGAAACTGCTTCGGCCTATAGCAAAGCAGAATAAGGCTAGATGGGAAAGCCAAACTAAAAATAAAGAGAGGAGAAAGGTAGAGTCGGGAACTGATGCAAGCCAATTGCCAGAGGAAAAAGATGTGCTAGAGACCAGGCAAAACCATAAAGCTACGTGGCAAAATGTAGATTAATAGAAACGGGTTAAGTTGAAGAGCTAGTTAATAATAAACCTGACCTATATGCCAAACATTCTGCAACTAATATAAGCTTTTGTGTGTTAATTTGGTACTAGGCAGGGGAGACCAAAAAAAAAAAAAAAAAAACAGAAAAAGCTCCACCTCCATTTACAGTTGAGTCTATGCCATGGATACTGGTAAGAGTGATGTAGCTCTACGGTTGAAAGAGAACAAGTGGAGCAGAAATACAGAACGTATGGTTTGGAAAGAAAAGGGACACTGAGAAATTTAATGTCACAGAGACAAAGTAAGCGCTGGAAGAGAGGATACAAATGTTAAGATTTAGTACTATTATTTTGTTCCTCTGTGTACATGTGTGTGCATGTGTATGTTCTGAGACAGTGTTTCTCTGTATAGCCGTGGATGTCCTGGAACTCACTCTGTAGACCAGGCTGGCCTTAAACTTAAAGAGATCCGCCTGCCTCTGCCTCTCGAGTGCTAGGATTAAAGGCGTGTGCCACCACCACCCAGATATGATTAGCACTGTTAGGGAGGGATCTGCTCTGAACTATGGTCAAATAAAAACTCAACAAAAGTAATATACAAGTGCTTCAAAATCAGAATCTGGGAGCTGGGGAGTTAACTAAAAGGTAAACTGCTCACCTAGCAAGCGTGAAACCACTGGGTCAATCCACAGAACAAAGGGGGAAAAGCCTGAAATATAACTCTTTTAAAGAAATTTTAAGCTCAAATTTTATAGGCAAACACCTTGTTTTAGGCAGCTTTTCACCATGCTGTGACTCTCCATTAAATTAAACCGCTTTGTTTCATAATCAGGTACACCTGATAACCCTGCAGTTAAGAGTACTGACTGCTCTTCCAGTGAACCCAAATGTGGTTCCTAGCACCCACATTGAGCAGCTAAAACTGTTTTTAACTCCACCACCAAAGGATCCAATGTCTTATATATCTCATAAACACACAAATTTAAAAATAAAAATCAATCTTTTTTGAAAATAACAACCGAAGTTGGGTGGTGGTGGCACACATCTTTATTCCCAGCACTCAGGAGGCAGAGGCAGGTGGATCTCTGTAAGTTCAAGGCCAGCCTGGTCTACAAGACATAGTTCCAGAACAGGCTCTAAAGCTACAGAGGAACCCTGTCTTGAAAAACCAAAAATAAATAAATAAATAAATAAAATAAAAATAACAACCAAAAAAGATACACAACGGGACTGGAGATGGCTCAGCAGTTACAAGCACGTGATGCTTTTGCAGAGGACCTACTAGTTCAGTTCACAGCACTCACACTGGGGGGCTCACAACCACCTGTTAACTCCAGTTCTAGGGGATATGATGCACTCTCTTCTGGAACCCACAAACACCTGCAGACAAGTGGTGCACATACATACACTCGGGCACACAGGCATACTGAAAATAAAATCATTTATTCACTTTTGTATGCTTTATTTTTTTAATGCTTTGAAAATTTAGAAACTAAAAATAATTAAAAACTTCAGTTGCCATGTACATAATAAGTTATTAAGAGTTTGATGAGTTTGATAACAAATTATAATGATATACATAGAGATTTCTTTCTTTTTTTTTTTTTTAAATGTGCACTGGTGTTTTGCAATGGATGCTGGCTCCCCTGGAACTGGAGTTACAGACAGTTGTAAGCTGCATGTGGGTGCTGGGAACTGAACCCAGGTCCTCCGGAAGAGCAGTCAGTGGTCTTAACCACTGAGCCATCTCTCCAACGCCACACATAGGAATTCTTAAAGAGGGGGGGGAAAATCAAGATAAGCAAGGAAGGAAACAGTCATTTTTCTCTTAGAAGTAAATACTGCAAATAACCTAAATATAACTTATTATAACTTTAGATTTCCTACAATTTAAAGCTTTAGTAATTTAAAATACCCTACATTTGAATTCTGTCTTACCTTGGCAATTAATAAAAGAGCTAGAACAAATCCCTTCATATTTCAAAATTATGTATTCTACCACTTTGTTTTGTTTTTGGAGACAGGGTTTCTTCATGTAGCCCTAACCGTCCTGGGGCTTGCTTTATTCTGGTCAGGCTGACCTAGAACTCAGAGATCCACCTGCCTCTGCCTCTGAGTGCTAGGAATAAAGGCGTGCACTGCCACCACTCACCTTATTTTACTGCTTTTCTTTTAGATTTTCAAGACAGTAAGAGAATTTTTCATATAACAAATGCATTCCTTAAAGCTACTTTTATCTTTCTAATTGAGCTTTTAAACCAAAACATTGACTAGAGATTATGAATTCAATATTTTACGGTTATGCTAGCAGAGAAAGGTCAGACACTGATATGAGACTAAGTGCCATTTAGAAAAGCATTCATAGTCAATGTTCACATTTGTGTTATAAAATAAAATTCAGCACGATTTTGTCACACCCCCCAAAAAAAGACAGAAAATGACCAAAGCTTATATAGAAAAAATAATCATTCAGCATCACTAACCTTTAAAGAAATTGCTAACCAGAACAATAAAAACAGGGCATGGTGGCACACATCTTTAATTTCAGTACTCACAAGGCAGAAGCAGGTGGATCTCCAAGTTCAAGGCCAGCCAATTCCAAGAAGCATGTACCAGACCAGGCAGAGAGGGACAGTGAAAGCTTGTCTCAAAATAAAATAAAAACCAAAGACCAGAATCACAATGGAAGACCGTTTCAACCTAATCAGAAAAGCTATTCTCAATACATACATACATTCATAATACATACATACATGAGTGCTAGCAAGACTAAAAGAGAAACACTCCCTGATGGCAGGGTTATAAATAATAGTAATAACGGGAGATGTCTCAAAAACTAAAAAGAGAACCATCCTATGATCAATAAATCCAACTACTAGATGTATGTCCTAAAGAAATCAAATCAGCATGCCAAAGAGATAGCTGTACTCAGTTTATTGCATTATTTATTCAGGACAGTCAAGACATGGAATCAACTTAGATGCCCATCAAGGATGAGTAAAGAAATGTGGCCTATAAATGGAGTATTTCACCATGAAAAATAATGAAATTGTCTTGTACAGCAACATGGTTGCTTATGTGAAGACCTCAAGCACAGAAAGATACTGTTACATGTAGAAGTTAAATACCATCTCTAAGAATAGGATAGTGGTAGCAAACCCTGGGAAGGTTGCAGAAAGGAATAGAGAGGATAGTTGGGGATAAAATTCCAATGGATAGAAGGAATGAATTCTAATGTTCTAAAGCACAGAATAACTGATTTACAACAATTAAATAAATACTTAAAAATAGCTAATAGGGTTTATCTTGGATATTCCCAAGACAAAGAAATGATGTATGTATAAGGCCACATGTCAATGCAGTGATCCAATTATCACATCTCTGTACTCCTTAAGGTGGTGCACGTCCTTAATCCCAGCACTCAGGAGGCAGAGGCAGGCGGATCTCTGTGAGTTTGAGGCCAGCCTAGTCTATGAAGCGAGTTCCAGGACAGTCAAAGCACTGTTACACAGAGAAACCCTGTCTGGAAAAAAAAAAAAAAGAAAAGAAAAGAAAAAAAAAGAAAAATGTGTTGTTAGCTATGAAAAGAATATACGGACTAAAACAAAAAACTATAGTTCAGACTTAAAAATAAAAACTGGTGGTTTGAATGAAAATGGTTCCCATAGGCTCATAGGGAGTGGCATTATTTAAAAGGATTAGGATGTGTCACCTTGTTGAATTGTGGCCTTGTTGGAGGAAACATGTCACTGGGGGTAGGCTTTGAGGTCTCAGAAGCTCAAGCTAGGCCCACTGTCTCTTCATGCTGCTTGCAGATCCAGATCCAGAACTCTCAGTTACCTCTCCAGCATACCGTCTGCCAGCATGCTGCCATGCTTCCCACAATGACAATGGACTAAATCTCTGTAAGTCAGCCTCAATTAAATGTTTTCCTTTATAAGAATTGCTGTAGTCATGGTGTTTCTTTACAGCAATAGAAACCATAACTAAGACATACCAGATTTCAACAATTTTCAAGATCATGAGCCAAGACTCATCATTCTGAGCTAAACCCACCATTCTTTTAAAATCTTAGCATATAAGTTACCTGTGCACATATACAGAAAAACACAGTAACAAGTATACATGCCCACTGTGTGTAATACGTCCTACTGTGGGCTACTGTAAGATATCTGGGAATTGAAAATGAGTTCTGCAGTACCTCCTTTGATATATGAGGGTCAGCAAAGTTTTTTTTAAAAAAACTTGAAAACAACTTTGATTGTTGTTATATACGTTCAGATAGGTCTCAGTGAATGTTCTAACAAGCCAAGCATGTTCCCTTTTTAGGATCTTGAGTTTGTTCAATCCAGAACATGTCCCCGCATTCTGACACCCAGGTATTGGGTTTCTCTGACCACTTCAAGTGATCAAGCCACACCACACCAACTCTCCCCTTGCCTAACTTATTCCTATTTAACTTATTACCACCCAACATCAGAAACTGTTTACTACATCCCTCACTCAAAAGTTTGGTTTTACTCATTACTATAAGAGATGAAGAAAGCCTGGCATGGGACAAGCATCTGACTAAGTTTTAATAGGGAAGAAAGGGGGAATACATCAACAAGGAAACAGAGGTTACATGATTAAGGTCAAAGAAGCAGTATGTAGTACGAAAATGTCTGAGCATCAGAAAGTTGACTTTACCCTGCAGACTACTGAAGACTACTGCAAGTTATCCAAAGGGTTGATCTACTCAAACATTTATTCAGCACAGGTTCAACTCATGTTGCTTGGCCCAGTAGTGAATGCAAAGGTCAAAAGCACAGTGAAGAGTACAAAGGACAAAGCCAAGTTCTGTCCTTTCAGATTAGGAACATGTGATCTGGAAGTTTTAGGGAAATTATTCTGGCAGCTATACGCAGGATGGATTCAAGGAAGGAGAATCTAAGGAAAACTACTGGTTGGTGGACATAATAAAGGAAAAACATGTATCACAGACAACCCCAAAATAGGAGAAAACTGAACTGAAAGAAGGCTAGAAACTAAAAAAATCTATAGGTGATGGAAGTTCTTTAGCATTCCACTAAACCATGAGCCTTGACACTCTCTGACACCAGCAGTACATAAAACAATCATGTTGGAAAAAGAAAAAGAAGAGGGGGAGCAGAGAGCAGATGAGCTTATCATTGGCAGGAATGACAACACTGGTAACATCACAAAACAGAAAGACAGTAATCAAGGGGGGTTAAGAATAGGATATATTGCCGGGCGGTGGTGGTGCAAGCCTTTAATCCCAGCACTCGGGAGGCAGAGGCAGGAGGATCTTTGTGAGTTCAAGACCAGCCTGGTCTACAAGAGCTAGTTCCAGGGCAGGCTCCAAAGCCACAGAGAAACCGTCTCAAAAACAAAAACAAAAAAAAAAAATAGGATATTAAATAAAGAGAAATAAGTTTAAGAGTCTTTATGAAATCAAGCAACAGGAGCTAAAGTCATAGCTCAGCAGTCAAGAGCACTTGCTTTTGCAGAAAACAGGGATTCAATTCCCAGCACCCTCAAGATGGTACATGGTCACCCAAACTTCCAGTTCCAGGGATCTGATGCCCTCTTCTGACCTCTGCAGGAACGAGGCTGGCAAGTGATGCACATACATACATGCAGACAAAACACTCATTCACATAATATAAATCTAAAAGTTTCCTAAATAATGTCAAGAAATTTAACTATATTTGCTCCATATAATCAAGATAAAGTCCATTATTACTGACAAAAATAAGTTCTCTTAAGCAGTTTGAATATATTACTTCCCTAACTTACTGTAATATTGGATAAGAGAACCTAGAGCAAAAACTATACCTGGGCTCTTAACAGTAATGAGTTAAAGGAATGAGGCAGACACAGGGAGAGATTCTGAAGTCTGTTTATTTACTTATTTTGGGTTTTCGAGACAGTTTCTCTATAGCTTTGGAGCTTGTGAAGTTTATTTTCTTCTTCTATTTTATGTCTGTACATTTGAAAGCAGGGGTAATAAATCTCTACAGATAGTGGAGTAACCAGGAAAAAAAAGTTAAATATGGCAGCTAGATTCCTGAAAAAACAAGATTCCTCTTTCATTTAGTCTATTCAAGTGGCAGAACTGAAATTCACCATAGTGACGGTAAACAATGCGAAAGCTCACACTCTGTATTTTTTCCCAGTAAGTAGGAGTCAACTATATCAATTGAGTTAGAGTAATAGAAGAAATTAGAAAAACAAAACAAAACATGAGATTAACGAAATTATTCCCAAGTAGCATGAGACTATTGAAATTGTTCAACATCAATTTAAAGTGGCCAAGAAATCCTAGCCATTAGACTTCTTCAGTGGTGGGAGGTTCTGATAAAGGAAGCACAGTAAATAGGAAAGTGACTAATGTCCAAACTCACTAGACAAAACTGTCTCAGTGTGAGCTACACAAACAAACTGCTCTCTCTGGGTGCTTGCAAAGAAGAGAAGTGTACCTCTCACAGCCCCACAGGACAAAGTCCAAGATCACAGTGGTATGGTTCAACAGATCAACAGCATTCCTTTTTTCTTTTGTTTTGTTTCTGTTTTTGCAGTCAGGGTTCTCTGTGTAACCCTGACTGTCCCGAAACTAAATAGACCAGCCTGGCCTCAGACTCACAGAGATCCAGATGCCTCTGCTTAGTGAGTGCTAAAGGTGTGCAGCACCACAAATTGCTGTCTGCAGTCTCTTTTGAACGGCACTAATCTCATGCATAAAGGCTTTACATTCATCATCTAGTCTCCCCAAACCATCATCTTGAAGATTGAGTTCAACATGAATTTCAGGAGGACACATTCAGACCACATTATTAAGGGAAAGACAGTGGAGGGTCCCTATGAATGGAAAGAATAGAATAATTAGTCACATGGGTAAAGGTCAAAGACTTCACATAAAGCATTTTGGATATAAAGAAAAACTATCAAATCATTTATACACCAAAGTTTCCTGTTTGAATATAAGTGTTATAGACACAAGGGAGATACAGCAAGGCAGTTACACATCCAATAATTTTGTTTTGTTTTGTTTGAGGGGAGCACTGAGGTACGCTTTCTCTGTGTAGCCCTGGCTGTCCTGGAACTCACTCTGTAGACCAGGCTGGTCTTGAACTCAAGAGATCTCTGCCTCCCCAGCGCTTGGATTAAAGGCATGTGCCACCACACCCAACAGGTTTTCATCATGAAAGAAAACGACCTTAAATAGTGTACAATACTGTAATTTTATGGCTTTAAAAGCTACTTCTCTACCAAATGGGAGGCGGTTATGTTAGAAAGCAGTATCATGGTACCCTCCCACTGACTTATTTTAAATACTGCCAGGATTAGCAGTAGCCTACCTCTCTAGTGTAATGAGATTGAAACACCTAACTTTAATAGAGACACTCAAGATTCTTCTAGAAAAAGATACTGCATTGTATAATAAAATTACACTATCTGTGTATTTAGCCTAAAGACAGAATCACAGCGGCTATTGAGTTGGCTTAGTGATGAAGGGTCTTTTTCTACTGTGTGTGATGCACAGGAACAGGCTGTACACATCCCATGAGTGTTCAGAAGAGCGGAGTCAGATCCCCTAGAACAGTTGTGAGCTATGTGACAAGGGTGCTGGAAACTGAACAAGTGCTCTCAACCAGACACCTCTCCAGCCCCAGGGCAAAGATCTCTGCCACCAAGCCAGTCCTGAGTTTGATCCTAGTAAAATGGCTCCCAAATCAGTAATCTCCTAGTGTCATAGCCCTCTTGCACCCACACACAAGTAAATTGAAAAGGGATACTGTATTGGACTCCTTCCACAGGTTACATAACATTACTACTTTTGCATATATGTACACACATAGGTGCATATATTTGTATGCACATGTGCATACACACAGAGACAAATTCCAAGATTACTGATTTCAAGGGTTCTGGAATGGTGGGGCTGAAACCCCATGATAACTATGTACACTAGATTGGGCATGATGACTCATGCCAGTAATCTCAGCATCTGAAAGGATGAAGCAAAGGGATTATGCCAAACTCAAGGTCAGTCTGGAGTATGTGGTGAGTTTGGGACAAACTGAGGTAAATGGAGATTCTACTAAAAAAAAAAAAAAAACAAAAAACACCTTACTGATCTATTAACTATCTAAGGCAGTGGTCCTTTAGGACCCCTTTAGGAATCGACTGACCCTTTCACAGGGGTCACCTAAGACCATCAGCAAACAAACATTTACATTACAATTCGTAACAGCAACAAAATTACAGTCATGAAGTAACAACAAAAATAATTTTATGGTTGAGGGTTAGCGCATGAGGAACTGTTTCAAAGCCTCACAGCATTAAGATGGTTGAAAACCACCTTATACATGTTCTAATTCTAATTTCTTCTGACACTAAATGTATCTTCTACAGAGATACTTTCAGAAAAATAAATGCTAATTATCACTGATCCAAAGTTGAGACATTAATGCTACAAAAACATATCTATTAGTTGTAAAGCCATGGGGTGACTGGAAAGCTGCCTGACTTCAAGTGAAAAAGTTTACAATTATATATTCTATAACTAGACAGAAGACTTGAAAGGGTCCCAACATACATACACAAACAAAAGTTTAAAAGACAGAGATGCTAAAGATCTTAATTTCATCACTACATATCATATACAAACGTCAAATTATCACAGTTGATAATCTGTAAACAAGTTCCTAGATGTCGAAGAAAGTGCTAACAGGCTCCACTGTCTCCGAGTGAAGTAAGGGCTAGACCCCAGTAGTGCATTTACTGGCATCGACAACTTGAAAGAAACTCCAGCTCCCTCAAAAATGAATTTATGACTTAAAATTTTATGTGACATATTGTAATGTTTTACCTGTTACCTGATGAGATACTTGGGGTTTTGTGTGTGTGTGTGTGTGTTTGAGACAGGGTTTCTCTGTAGCTCTTGTAGACCAGGTTGGCCTCGAACTCACAAAGATCCGCCTGCCTCTCCCTCCCGAGGCTGGGATTAAAGGCATGCACCACCACCGCCCGGCGATACTTGAGTTTTTTAAAATGCCAAAAGAGGGGGAAAACAATCAAAATCAAGTAAAATTAACTAGGATCCAATCTTTTTTTAATAATGAATAGCACACATTGAAAATGTACCTGGCACTTTCTGACAATTACATGAAGAATGGCCAGATGCTTCCTGTTGATGAAAAGCAGAGAAAGGCCAACTGACAGATTCAGACTAGAGGTCACAAGAAACCACTGCCAACTCAGCTTCCTTCGAAAACCAGTAGACCCAACTCATCTTGAAATTTTACACATTCATCACCCACAAACTGACTCAGAAAAAAAGCTAAGGGCTTATATTTGCAAATTATACATGCATGTTACTTATGCTTTTTTTCAGCAAAGCCCTCACTTTCAACTCAAGTCTGGAGCTCTACGGTGTTGAAAAGAACATTGACGCACAGGTCTTTACAAGCACAGTAGATGTGCTTGTAAATTCACTTTATTATCTGTATTGTCACTTGGATTAGTTCCAAATGTTCCTGAGACTTCAAGACTATGGGTAAATTAGAATCTTTGTAATGCTTAGGTATCTTAATCCCCATATTTTGAGAAGTTAGAGCCCTCTCTCCCAAAATTCAGGAATCACTGAATCATTTTTCTCATTCAGATATGTTTTTGAAAGTTTGTCTTGTACAATATTATAACATGAGTATCCTGATTGTACTTACATGGCGAAAACAGGATAAAGAAAAAATGCATGCTGTACGGTGTTTCCCAGTGGTTATGTGGTGTGATATCACATAAGACTGCATGCAAAAACAGATTCAAGAACCTCTTTTCTCTTTAGGCACTAAAAAGATTTGCAAAAATGCAGAACAATGTGACTGTTGCCTAAATCATGAGTTAACACATAAAACTTTTGACTTTTCACAAAAGAAAAATGAATAAAGGGATAATAACTATTAGTTTCCTTAAAATTCAAAGCCATTGAGTCTGAAGGGCTGAGTCAAATTCTATCAGTTAAAGTTAAATTAACCTGGGTGAATCTCTATCAGGTAATATAGTATTCCGTATAGTAAATTCGGTGCGTTTTAAATTCTGGGATGGCAACTACTTCACAAGAAGTACACCAGCATTTTGTCCAGATAAAAATCACACTTCAGAAAGTAACTCGCCTGAAGAGACAGCACACTAGTGTCTGCAGAAGGAACTTAAAACTGTTTCCACGCTATGAAGCTCCCTTTCGGAAGTTCTGTGGTCTCGCCCCTGCTTTAAACAGATGTGTCTGCTAGACACAATCCAAACGGACTTAAGGCAAAAGCTTCAAGGGAAAACACAGCAATTAGGCCCGTGCCATCCTTCGCTTTCATTTCGGAGCTGCACATTTGGAGCTAGGCACGCGGCTTCAACACAGTGGGAGAGGTTCACAACAGCGCACTCAACACCGATCTGTGCCCAAACAAGAGATGACCCGACGAAAACTCGCGGCTTCTTTCCCGCACCCCCGCTCGCGTGGGTTCCGGGGGCGAAGTCTCTGGGGTTTTTAACCTCGACCACTGAGACTGGCAGGCTCCGTCCCTCCAGGGCTCTCCAGTCTACCCTGCCCCGGGCCTGCTCTCCCGCTGAGACCCGAGCGCCCCCCGGCCCCGTGGGCCCCAGAGCGACGGCGCGGCCCGGTCCGGCCTTCCCGCTTGTCGTCGGCCCAGCCCGGCCCGGTGTTCAGGCCGCCGAGACAAAGGAGCGGGCGGAGGCCGCGCCGCCTTTCCAGCCGCCCGCCCCACCGGCCCGGATCCCCACGGCCATGGCGACCCCACCGCAGCCCCGGCCCGTGGGGACCGCAGGAGGCCGCGGCGCCTGGCCGAGGAGGGGGCGGCGGCCGCCACCATGTCTGCCGCCCCTCCCAGAAGCCAAGCGCCGGGCGGACAAAGCGCGGCGGCGGCGGCGCGGACACCCAGGCCGACCCCGCCGACCCCCGCCAAACGAGCGGGGCCGGGAGCCCCGGAAACCCGGCGCCTTAATGCAATAAACAGGAAATCGCGGGGATGATCTGGGTTCCGGGGGAAGTGGAATTATTTTTTACCAGCGAAGAGATCAACTTCCACATCCGGTGGTAACAGGGCCCTACACAGACCCGCACTGACCTGGAAAAGCTTCGGGAGCGGCGGCGGGGGAGCAGCGGGAGGAGGTGCGGGGACCGCGGCGCCTCGGAGCCGGCAGGGCTGACGCGGCCCCGCCACACACAGAGCGCTTCGCTGCACAGGGCGCTATTTTCCGAAAATGCCGCGTCTGGTCGGCGCCCAAAATCCCCACCGAAAAGTCCCCGTCGGCGCGGAGGGACACGGCGGGCGAGCTCCCAGCATGCCTGCGGCGGCCTGGCCAGCCCGCGCCGGTTTCCGCCCCACTGCCCCCGGGAGCAGGCCTGTCGCCACCCTCCCCGGGCCCTGTTCCGGCGGGAGAAAGGGACGGAAGGGTCTGGTTTTGACTTTAAACAGAGAGAAAGGAAATAAGCCATTTCTAGTGCTCGGCCACACAAAGGCTGCGGCGGAATGATCCACTGGGCGACCGCAAGTCCCGGCTCGCCCGGCGCCTGCGCGGCAGCGGGGTGAGCGCTGCGGAAGCCATGTGCGCGGCCGGGTGTTCACGCCGCGCCTCTGGGCGGGATGTGTGGGAACTGGGGTGCGTGTGCTGAGCGTCCTTTCTCCCCGGCGTGACACGTGAAACGCAGTTACTGCGGGACGCTTGGGGCTTAAACTTGCTTGTGGGGTGTTGTAGTAGATTCCCGACAGGCGGAAGGGCAGCTAGGAACCTAGGATTTACCTTAAAGTGGCCCAGGAAGGTAGACCCGGAGTCGCCAGTTGAGGCGCCAATGCAGGAACAAAAGATGTGTCCTCTTCACCTGGCGTAAACTGCTGGAGTGTGATGAGGATGTTTCTGTGGCTTTTTTTTTTTTTTATGTTGTAAGAGTAACCCTTTTCGCCGTGTCTGCAATGTCAAGACTTTTTTTTTCTAGATAGAATCTCTCTGTAACAGCCCTGGCTGACCTGGAGCTCAGTTTGTAGTCCAGAGTGACCTTGAACTGAGAGATATTCCTGCCTCTGCCTCCGGATTTTGGGGATTAAAGGCATGTGCGACGCCTGGCGTTGAGTTCCTTTTTTAATGTACCAGGAGTTTATTGGAAAGATGGTGATTCGTGAAGAAAAAGCCTTATAAATTTTAACTTGCACGAGATTTCCAAAGCTACACTTTGGTGTGTTTAACAGGGAAGTCCACTACTCATGGAACTTTTGGCATCTGGTGTCTAGGAACGGAAATATATGAGACACTTCCAGCAATTTATCCTAGCAGCAAAAAGGCTTAAATGAGTGTGTGTGTATGTGTATGTGTGTATCCTCAAATACGTAATCATTGTGTCTCCACCTGCCCTTTTTACTAATATGGTGAAAGTTTCTAGTCAATGTGACTTAACTAGAGCATAGCAAAGTCAACTATGGGGGGGCATAGTCGGTGCTTTTTTTTTTTTCCTTTTGATTTACTATTTTATTGTTTTGGGTGTTTTGTTTTTGTCATGAGACAGAGTCTCACTATTTGCCGCTCTGGCTGTCCTGGAACTCAAAATGTAGGACCCGGCTGAGCTCAAACTCATAGAGGTCCACCTGCCTCTGCCTCCGAGTTGCTGGGGTTAAAGGTGTGTGTCTATGTCGAGCTGTTAAGGTTTTTCAAATTGTCATGCCTTCCCATAACATTTGGAGTAAATATTTAATGATTTCCGCAGAATCTTGCTTTTGTTGTGCTATAGGATATAGACAAGTATAAATCATCGGTAATTATATGATGGCTGGAATGTTGCCAAATTTGATATGGTTTCCGAGGAAGATAACACACACGCACTAACCTGGGCAGGAGGAATCAAAGGGGTCCACAGAAGCAATTCTCCTTAATAAGGGGATTGCTGAAGGCCCTCCAGCCAAAGGAACAATAATACAAAAATTTAAGAGGCAAGCACAGGGGAGACTGATTAAAAAAGACATTTTAAGCATTCCCAGAGCTGTACCTGTGGAGGTTTAGTGACAGCCTCAAATGTTATGTGAGTAAATGAATTGATATCTTTGGTAACTGTTCAGCAAAAAAGAAAAAAAAAGTCCAAGGCATGATAAAGAGTAACTTGGAAGGCAATAATGACTAATAATGACTTGGGTTGAGGTAGTCACAAGTAGAAATGAGAAAACCACAACTGATTGAGAATTCAGAGAATTTGCTTGACTGGATGAGAATGTCTGGAAGAGATGTCACAGATGACTGCCATGTGTGTCAGAGGAGTACCAGAAGGAGGGTGATGTGTTCACTGACTGTAGAAGCTAAAGGAGAGGAATGTGTGCTCGGGAAGCCTATGGGCCTGTCTAATCAGCAGGTAAGTTGGATTCATTCAGCAGCTGTTGGAGTGCCCATTCTACCTGATACCGTTCTCTGTGCTAGAAAAGATAAAAGTAGCAACAAAGAACATGGCTTCTGCTCCCATTTAAAACAAAGACAAGAGATAATGTCCCATAGTAGTTTCACAAGGAAAATAGAAGGGCAACTGAATAAAGTAGCTCTCCGGGTGAGAACGCAGACAGAATACTGGCACGCAGTCAGAGGTGGTCTCAGCTGAGGTTTTGTCTGAGCTAGGCCCTGACTGGGAAGAAGTTAGGGCAGTTTGTGAAATCAAAAGGGAGGTCAAAAATGAGGTCAGTGTGACTGGAGTTGAGGGGATCAAAGAAGGGACGGTAGGAAAGAAAAGTCCACAGCTTTGGTAAGATGAAGTCATTGGAAGCCTTAAGGAATGGCGCAACATGGATATAGTACTAGACATGGAGCCAAAACCCAGCTGATATTAGACATAATCTTTATGGCACGAGGGAAGTAAGAATCAATTGTGGGATCTAAGCATTGCATATGACTGCCTAAGCTGCCACCATCAGGTAGAAATATAAGCTACATATAATTTTGCAGTAGTTGCATAAAAATGTGAAATTAATGTCTTATTGAAATATATGCCAATATTATATGGTATAAAATATAGTTTAATGTTTTACATTCTTTTTCTTGCTACTTGAAATCTAGTGTATAAATTATAGTTAAAGCTTATCTCAATACCTGGTTTCATAAAATTTACCCTTGAAAAGTTGATTTACCTATCCTCTTGGTTCCAGACATTAAGCCATGCTTATTTTAACTATAAGATGAAGTTAAAGTTTTGAAAATAAATTTCTAGATTAAGCAGATTTAAATTGGATAATCCTAGCCCTTGAGAGGCAGAGGCAGGCAGATCTCTTTGAGTTTGAGGCCAGCCTTGTCTGCATAGTGAATTCCAGGACTGTCGGAACTATATAGATAGACCTTGTCTCAAAAAAGGGGGGAAGGGTTGTTCTGAAGGCTTAGAATACATCTCAGCAGTAGAGTGCCTGCCTGTCGTCAGGAAAGCACTGAGTATCCATAGCACTACCAAAACAAGTTTGAGACCAGGCCAGAAAGCCTTGAATGCTAAGCTAAAGGATTGTGAAACACTGACCCAAGCGTAGTGTTTGAGCCACGTTATATTTAAGACTAGAAAGAGGCTACTAGGTGGCCATCTGGTGACTCCTAAAATCAGTGTTTCATTCCATTGTTTTGACTTTATGAAATTCAATTTTAACTTAGTTCTTCTAGAACAATGCCACCAAAAGTCTAATCCATTAGTGCCAATCTGCAGACCCTCCCTTTGTTACCACCTGAGACATTTAAGAAAGTAAAGAATTCAGAAGTGTGGAATAGAGATTACTATCCATAAATGTACCCTCCAGGGCTGTATAGTTGCATGGTTTTTTCATGACAGGGTTTCTCTGGCTGTCCTGAGACTTGCTCTATAGACCAGGCTAGCCTCAAACTCTGCCTCCTGAGTGCTTGGATTAAAGGCATACACAACCACTCCTGACTGTTGCATGTGTTTTTTTTTTTTAAATTCCCCTTTTCTAATAATTTTTGTTTTATAAATATGGCTCTTTATTTGTTTGGTTATTTGTTTTGGTTTGATTTTGGTTTTGGCTTTTTGAGACAGGTTTTCTCTGTGTAACAACTCTGGCTTTCCTGGAACTTACTTTGTAGACCAGACTGGCCTCAGACTCACCGAGATCTGCCTGCCTCTGCCTCCCAAGTGATTAAAGACATGTGTTACCACTACCCAGCATTTTGCTTTTTTAAGAAAGGCTTATCGTGTAGCCAAGACTGGTCTCTATGTAACTGAGAATGACCTTCAATTCCTGATCTAGTCCCCACCTCCCAAGCAGATGACAGGCATGCACCACTACATATGGTGGTGCCTGGGGATCAAATCTAGGACCTAGTGCCTGCCAGACTGGGTCTCTGTTAATAAAGCCACACCCCAGCCTTTCAGATCATTTTTGTAATGTCATGAAGAGGGTAAGAAGGATCAAGTTTTTGGAAGACGCTAAATCTACTTTTTTTTGTACTTTATAATGACAACTGTTATTAGTAAAAGAATATTTCATGTTCTTCCATATGGATCCAGAGAACTGCATAGAAACAAAACTTTATATAGCTGCTGTTGTTTAAAACTTTATTTTATATATATGGGTGTTTGCCTGCATGTATGTCTCTGTTCATGCCTAGTGCCTGGGGAGACCAGAGGAGACCAGAAGAGTGTGTCAGATCCTCTAGAACTGCAGTTATAGATGATCATGAGCTTCTGTGTGGGTGCTGGAACTTGAACTCTGGTCCTCTGGAAGAATAGCCAGTGCTCTTAACTGCTGACCCATCTTCCCAGACCCCCAGCAGCTGTTTTTTAAATGCCACTCACTATGTATAGCCTGTGGATACAGTGTCTCATTCAGTGCTCAAAATAATTCTGTGACATGGTATTATTAAGATTAATATCCAGTGAGGAATTGTGCTTAATAACTTACCTCAAATCACCAAGGACCTACGTCGTTAGAGTCAGGATTCCAAACAGGCCTCTAGTTCTGCCCAGGCATCTAGGGGGTTCCCTGGCACAAAAACACAGAAAAATCTCTAGAGAGAATGTGAAACCACTACCTCTCAAATGATTCCCCAATGAATTTAGGGAAACAAATGGTATTCTAAGTCCATTTTGTCAGGTACTAGAATAGCTGCACCTGCTGGCTGCTTGGTTCTGTTTGCACAACCTGCCTTTTCTGTCCCTTTACCCTAAGGAGGTGTCTGTTGATGGTGAGGTGTGTTTCTGGGAGGCAGTAAAACAATGGATCCCATTTTCTAATCCAATCTATTAGTCTTTTTATTGGAGAATTAAAACCACCTAATACTAAGACTTGTTCAGCAGTGTTTATTCCTGTTATTTTGTGTGACTATAATGTTTTCTTAAACTTGTGTTGATTAACTGTTCTGGGATAGTGTATGTGCCCCCTTGAGTATATTTAATCCTCTCTTCAGACTGAAGTATTCCGTCTAATATCCTCTTCACAGCTGGCTTAGTGAACATAAATTTCTTCAATCTTTATCATAGAACTGTTTCCTTTCTCCTTTGGTTATGACTGATAGTTTTACTTGTAAAATAGTCTTAGCTGGCATCTGTAGTCTCTTGGAACTTGTAGAACCAAGTCCTCTGGCTTTAAAAGCTTCCACTGAAATCAGGCTTTGATCTGGTATGCCTATCTTTGTATGTACTTGGTCTCTCTTGTTACTTTCAGTATCCTTTGTTCTATACATTTAGTGTCTTTAGTATGTGACTGGGTAGTTTCTTTTCTGGTTCTGGTATTCCTGTATGCCTCTTGAACCTTTTTCTTCTATGACTTTGTTGAAAATATTTTCTGTATCTTTGACCTGCATTCTCCTTCTATACCTATTATTCGTAGATTTGGTCTTTTGGGTTTTTTTTGGGGGGGGGGAGAATGAGACAGGTTTTCTCTTTGAAGCTTCAGCTGTCCTGGAACTCGACTTATAGACCAGACTGGCCTCAAACTCAGAGATCCACCTGCCCCCACTTCCTGTGCTGGGGTTTGGTCTTTAATAGTGTCCCAGATTTCCCACAGATTCTGTTTTGTCTTTCGTTTTTAACATTTTCCTTTACTATAAGATTTATTTCCTCTGCCTTGCCTGTGCAACCTGATATTCTCTCTTCCACCCAATCCAATCTGTCAGGAGTACATTTCTTTGATCTTTTTGTTTGACTTCCCAAATTAATTTCATTTTGGCTTTTCTTCAGAAATTCTTTTTATTAAATTCCACTTTCATATCTTGAGTTGTTTCATTATTGTTCACCTGCTTATGTTTTCTGTTCTCATTTGGGCCTTTTCATGAAGGGGGATGGTCCTAGCCTATTAGGTTTATAGCCACACCCCGCCATTAGTTAATTATTCCGCCCCTAATTAATTAGCCGTTAGCTAATTACTAGGGGTTGGACCATCAGGTCCTAATTAGGTATATAAGGGCATATTCACGTGGTATGCGGATCCCGGGTCTACCGGCATCTTCGGAGAAGCACGATTCCAGAGTCTGGTATTGTAAACCTGTGTGTGTTCCTTTTTCTATTAAACTGTATGTTTTATATATAGCTAGTTTGGGTGATAACTAATTAATATAGTAACGCGTGGTAACATTTTCATGCATTAGCTAACATTGCTCTGGGAATACTTCTGGAGGAGACATGTTTTCTTGGCTATTCATATTGTTTGTGTTTTAGAGATGGAGCCTAGACATCTAGGCTTGGGTCATTGGAAGTGTTGTTTGCTGGGGATATCTTGTCTCCCCTTCCATGAGTTGGTGTTTGGATCTTTGTTTGCTGTTACCACAGCTAGTTAGATTGTGGTCCAGCCAAGGGATCTTAGTAGTGAGTATTGGGGCCACTCTGTGTTTATGTGCAAATGGGGTATCAGAAGAAGTAGGCCTGCTGGGGGTGCTCAGCAGAAGCGTTCCTCAGCTCAGGTAGGGATAGATGTAACTTCTGAGACTGGGAGTAAGCTTTCTGTAGGCATATAAGGTTCTTGCTGCTGATCATCAAGTCTATAGAGGGCTGACTGACTTCTGCAGGTGGTCCTTGGGTGGCAGGGGATGGGGTCATATTTGGAGTGGGCAGTGCTCTGTGGTTGTGGGGCACAGAATGTCACAACTTCCTCCAGTGGAGGTGGGTTAAGTGGAGACACACTGAAGTTCTTATCTTGGGTCAGAGACACAGCATGTCACATGGTCCGAGGTATCTTGATGTAGGTGTGGCAGGAAACTGGCTCTGGGGGTCCACACCTGGAGTTCCAGGTCATCTTCCATACAGTACTGAGGCATCATGGTGAGTGGGGTGGCTGTTAGACAGGCAGATTGGTGGAATGTATCTGGTAGGGGTGCCCTTGAGATCTGTGTCAAACTCTACATTGTACCTGGACAGCACAGGGTTGGGGTGGCTGATGGGCAGATGAATAGGCAGAATGGCTCTGGAAATCCTTACCTAGAATTCTGGATTGGGCTCAGCTTTATATGTGGGTCTCCAAACCCAAGTCCTCATATTTTCATAGCAAGCACTTTATCCACTGAGCTACCTCCCCAATTCCTGTAGCATGAGATGCTCTTGGATAGTGTTTTGCTCACAGTAGAAACTTGCTGCTGCTTTAGGAAGCATTGAGGTTTAGATGTAAATTGCTCCCACAAGTTCGAATGTTTGAACACTTGGTTCCCAGCTAGTGTGCTGTTTTAAGATGTTGTAGAACATTTAGAAGACAGAGCTTAGCTAGAGGAAGTGCTGGTTGAGGGGGTGGAGCAAGCTTTCATATTTATAACCCAGCCCCGCTTCCTGTCCTGTCTGCTTCCTGATCTGCTTAGACATGAGCCAGTGGCCTCACATTTCTGCTGCAGCCAAGAGTGGCTCCCACTACCATGCCTTCCCTGCCAAGATGTAGCCAAAATAAACCTCACCTCCATTAATTTGTCTCTTGTCATGTATTTGATCACAGTTGGTGGGGAATATTATCTTCAGGTGTGTTACTTTTGTTTACCTCTGAAACTGTTACTGTGCCTGTCTAAAACACCTGATGGTCCTAATAAAGAAATGAACAGCCAGTTGCGAGGCAGGAGCAAGAATAGGTGGGGCTGGCTGGCAGAGAGAAAAAAAAAATAGCACAAAAGAGGAAAAGAAGAGCCAGAAAGCAAGGAGAGGAGGACACCAGGGGCCAGCCACCCAACTACACAGCAAACCACAGAGAAAGAAGTAAAGAAAGGTATACAGAAATAGAGAAAGATAAAAGCCCAGAGGCAAAAGGTAGTCAGGATAATTTTTAAAAAGCTGACAAGAAACAAGCTAAGGCTGGACATTCATAAGTAATAATAAACCTCTTTGTGTGTGATTTACTTGGGAGCTGGGTGGTGGGCCCCCCAAAAAGCCAGAAGAGTAAAACATCTCACAACACAATGACCAAGAAAAACAACGACAACAAGTTATTTAATATTCTAAATCCTTTGTTATCATAGCATCTTCAACAGAAACAGAATCCTTTTTATTTTTTTCCCATAATATTTATTGAGCTCTCCCTTTTTCTCTTCTCTCTTCCCTCCTTCAACCCTCCCCCAAGGTCCCCATGCTCCCAGTTTACTCAGGAGATCTTGTCTTCTTATACTTTCTACTTCCCATGTAGATTATATCTATGTAAGTCTCTTTTAGAGTCCACATTGTTGTCTAAAATCACTGGGATTGTGGTTTGTAGAATGGCTTTCTTTGCTTTATGTTTAAAAACCACTTTATGAGTGAGTACATGTGATGATCGTCTTTCTGTGTCTGGGTTACCTCACTCAAAATAATGTTTTCTAGTTCCATCCATTTTCCTGCAAAATTCAAGCTGTTGTTATTTTTTCCTGTAGTGTAGTACTCCATTGTGTAATTGTACCACATTTTTCTTATCCATTCTCCGATCGAGGGACATTTAGGTTGTTTCCAGTTTCTGGCTATGACAAACAAATCTGCTATGAACATAGTTAAGCACATGTCCTTGTGGCAAGATTGAGCAACCTTTGGATATATACCCAAAAGTGGTATTATTGGGTCTTGAGGAAGGTTATTTCCTAATTTTCTGAGAAATCACCACACTGACATCCAAAGAGGTTGTACCAGCTTGCATTCCCACCAGCAATGCAGAAGTGTTCCCTTTTCCCCACACCCTCTCCAGCATAAGTTGTCATCAGTATTTTTGATCTTGGCCATTCTTAAAGGTGTAAGATGGAA
>JAQHUG010000051.1:955807-968553 GCA_028555095.1 Dicrostonyx torquatus | reverse complement strand
TAGACCTAATATACATGGGAAAGTATAAAAAGACAAGATCTCCTGAGTAAATTGGGAGCATAGGGACATTGGGGGAGGGTTAAAGGGGGGAGGGGAGCAGGGAAAAATATAGAACTCAATAAATATCAATAAAGAAAAAAAAAGTATGTACCACAAGACCCAATAAAATATTAGCACTTAAAAGTGGAAATTGCTTCTTGATCCAGGGCCTACAGAATGAATATTGGGTTAGCAAAAGCAACATCTGATCGCTTGTCTTCATTGGAGTTCTTGAGCAATGTTAACTGAAGTCCCCTGGTGCGGAGGGGAGTCATACATGCATTAAACTTTCTGTAAGATGAATTGTCTAACTAGAATTTCACCTGTGGAAAATAGAAATAAATAGGCCCTGGACCAAATTTTCCTGCTTTCTTAACCCTCCTAAGCAATTTATTGCCTAACTCTGTGTGTAACCTAATGTAAATTCTTTTGAGCTGTACAAACAGATCCTTGGCCTCTACCGTGCCAGAAGCTAGGACTGCACAGGTAACACCTTAGACCTGCAGTAGGCTATACTGCTCTCCTGTAAACTGTCAAGCAGATCATTTATCTGTGTGCAAGTGGGCATGGTGCTATACACACCTTTGTCACTGTACTCGAGAGGCAGAGGCAGGCAGATCCCAGCCTGGTCTAGAGTGAGTTCCAGGGCAACACAGAGAGACCCTGTTCCAAAAAAACGAGGAGGAGGAAGAAGAGATTACTATGTTTGTATTTGATTCAAGGATTCATTAATGTAGCCCTCAAACTCACAAAAGTCTCCTGCTCTGCCTCCTATGTGCTGGGATTAAAGGCGTGTACCACCACACTCAGTTTAAGACTGCTATGGGAAAAAAAAATTAATGCTGGCTCAAGCCTTTAATCCCAGCATTCTGAAGGCAGAAGCAGGTGGATGTCTATAAATTACAAGTCAGCCAGAGCCACACCATGAGACCCTGTTTAGGAAAAAAGGAGGGGGTGCTTTGAGCTTTGATTTATGACTGTTTTTGTTAAATTACTATAAAAATTTAATGAAACTGATATCATGTTAAAACATGGAATTTTGAACAATTTTAGTCTGTTTCCAGGCATGATCCACTCCTATGTGGTTCCAGAATAAACTGTTTATTTGAGACAAAATATGTATTTTGTTTTCTAGAAGAGTTGTTTTGTTTTGTTCTGTTTTAGGGGGTTTGGCAGTGGCCAAGCCATGTTCTCAGCACTGATATTTTGAAATGAATCTTTGTTTTAAGTGGTCCCAACAATCAGCTTAAACTTTTTAGTAAACTATGTTATAAACAAATGTGCTAATATCTACAATTTGTTGTTTCATTTACAAAACAGAACAAATAAATTTCTCCAAAGCTCTCTATATTGGTTACTTTCTTATTGTGATAAAACACAAAAACACCATAATGAAGGCAACTTATAGAAAGAAGGGTTTATTTAGACTTAGGTTCCAGAGGGATAATGGTCTGTGACCATCACAGTGGGGAAGCATAGCAGCAGACAGGCCTGATTACTGGAGCAGAGAGCAGAGAGCATGAACTGGCAATGTCACTTGGCTTGAAATGTCAAAACAACCCCAGGGATATACTTCCTCCAGCAAGGCTATACCTCCTAAACTACCCAAACAGCACCATCAACTGGGGACTAAGTATTTAAATATCTGAGCCTACAGGGGACATTCTTATTCAAACCATCACACCTAGCATTTTCAAACTAGTTAGCACTGATTTAATCATGAAGTTACTATGATGGTTTGTTGCAGGAGGCCGTTTGTTGTTAGAGGAGAGAGCTTGTTGGTTCACAGCCACCCAGTAGCTTAGCCCCAAAACAATCACACAGAAACTGTATTAATTAAATTATTGTTTGGCCCATTAGCTCTAGCTTCTTATTGGCTAACTTTTACAAATGAATGTAACCCATTTTTATTAATCTGTGTATTGTCACATGACAATGGCTTACGGGCAAAGTTTTGGCATGTCTGACTCTGGCAGTTGCTCCGTGGCTTCTTCTGATTCCGCCTTTCTTCCACCATTCAGTTTAGTTTTCCCTGCCTCCTTCTGTTCCCTGTGCAGGCCCAAGACAGTTTCTTTATTAACCAATGGTATTCACACCATACAGAGGGAAATCTCATATCACCTCCCTTTTATGTTTAAATAAAAAAGGAAGGTTTTAACTTTAACATAGTAGAATTACATATAACAAGACAGGTATCAAGCAAGAATTACAGTTACAATATTTATATCTACTTTTATCATAACTAAGAAAAACTATAACTATAAATTCTTCAACACAATCAAAGATTCCAGAAGGATATAATATTACCTGAGTAAACAGGAATTACTTTGTAAGCAACTTCCAAAACTCTAGAATTGACAAAGACATTTCACTGCCTGAACAGTCACCCAAAATTCTTCTGTAACACTGGGACATCAATCTTCAGCCTACAGGCCCATAGTATCCAGCAGACTTTTTCATGACACAGGCAATTTCAAAGACAGTTCCACCCATATTGGCAGTTTGTCAGTCACTTTCTTCTGTGTCCTGCAAAACGTATGGCAGACTCTTTCATGTAGCAAGGAACCTGAAGGATTGTCTCACCTTTAGGCAAGTTTAGCAGTTATTTCTCTGTGGGTCCTACATGTCCAGTTAAGCAGTCCAGGCAAGAGCAATTTCTTGCCCAAACAGCTAGCTAACTCTATAAGGAGCCTCTTTGATACCTATCTTCCTCTTGAAGTCTGCCAAGAGCAGACATGTCTCTGTCATGAAAAGTCCTAACTTAAAACATTTTAAATGCCATATTCTGTAGTCTTTGAAAGATTTGAGGAGTGCCTACCTATCTGAAATACATCTCTATCCATCTAGAAAATCTAACTAACATGACTACAAGCTTGATGATTATCTATTAACCTATATTTTTAATTATACATTGTATTTTTAAAAGAACTGCACAATTATAGTACCTTAATCAAGAGCAGAAATATACATATAACAAAACTGACCTTAAATTTGTATCAATAAACCAAGATCCATGCCAATGCAAAGTATCCATCTCTATAGCATATCTCCCTTTAAATGTAAACAAACATTTATAAGCAATATTTGTGGATATGGACATAGTTCTGTCCAAACTTCTTCCTGCTGTTCTTTTGGGGGGTATTCACAGCAACCTTTCGGAGGGTCTTGGTACATCAAACCATATTAATCTGGAAGCAATCCATAGGTTCTCAACTGTGTGGAAACAAAAGAAGAATCTCTTTTCCAAAGCAACATATCCTTATACTCAAATTTTG
This sequence comes from Dicrostonyx torquatus, assembly GCA_028555095.1. Lineage (NCBI taxonomy): Eukaryota > Metazoa > Chordata > Mammalia > Rodentia > Cricetidae > Dicrostonyx > Dicrostonyx torquatus. Next base: position 965,239 of record JAQHUG010000051.1, on the reverse strand, counting down.
AATCCAAGATACCTTTGAAATATATATGTTGGCTTATTTTAGCAGTCCCTAGAATCAAATGTCTCTCTGCAGTCAAAAAATATTAAAAGATAACACAATAATATATTAATCCAGACACTCTGTGAATTTTCCATCTTTATTGTGGCTTGTTTTTATTACTTTTTCTACAAGCTTAAAAAAACATTTTCTTCTTTTTTATAACTCTCTGTACTCTTTTTCTTCTCTCTCCCAAGCCTATGTATGTTTATCCAACACTGTGACAGATTTAAAGGTCTTTTCCATCTAAACTTGTCTTTATTACATATCTGTAATTCTTTACTGACCAAGACAGTTTCTTAAAATGCTAAGCACGTCTTAAAAACTTTAGCTGCACCATTACTAGGGCATATACAGTACCATGCTTGCTCTGCACAGTCCAACATGGTGGACATCTATCTGTTCACCGCCTCTGCAAGCCGTGCACATTGCCCCAGTTTTAGGCACACAGCAGGTCTATATTGTCATTATGCAAGTTGTAGTACATTCCTCACAAGTCCCATTTAAATGTTCGATAGCCAAACCTCCAGAAAAAATCAGAGTTAGCACTGGCAGCAAAGCCGAGAAAGCTGGCATTTCACAATGGCGTGACTTTTTTTCTTTAACTACTGCTGAATCAGGAAAACCTCTCTTGAAGAAGCTGCTGCACGCCACCACCAAAATGCTAGCTACCAAGAAGCCATGCTTAACTCTATTCTTTTGTGTCTAGGATTCCTTTCCATGCTTTCTCAGGTTTTATGTGAATTTTAGTCCACCACATTGGCACACCAATTTCTAGGAGGTCTTCCAACAATGGTTAATCTTGGGTATCAGCTCCATTGGCTTGGGAATCAACTGAGAGGTGTACTTGAGTAAGTCTATAAGGGTATTTCCTGGAAGCATTAATTGGTTTTGGGTTGCTGGCTAATTTTATGTCAACTTGACACAAACCAGAGTCATCTGGGAGAACAGAACATCAACTGAGAAAAATCCTTAAAATCCCACTGTAGTCAGTGTTGTAATTCATGATTGATGGGAGGAGGCCCAGCCCACTGTGGGTGGTATTATCCCTGGCTGGTGGTCTCAGGTGCTCTAAGAAAGTTGATTGATCAAGACATGGACTTGATGAATCAAGACTCCATCGCCTTTGCATCAGCTCCTGCTTCTAGGTGCCTGCCCTGACTGCTTTCTTAGTTTCTGAAGCTCCTGCCATGACTGGTTTCAATGAGGAGCTATTATATTGATGTGTGAGTAAAATAAGGCGTTTCCTCTCCAGTTTGCTTTTGGCCTTCATGTTCCATCACATCACTAGAACCTAACTAAAATGGGGCAACACCCTCTACCAAAATGGTGACAAGATCATGTATGTGATATGCTATAAAATAAATGGGATATAAAATGCAAAAATGACTCAGTTTTTGTTGGGACCAAGACAAGTATTGCAATAAAGGGACCAGTAAGACCTATCTTATCTAACATGTAAGACCATTCCCTACTGATTCCTCAGCAAGTGGGGAAAAGCAGGAGGGGACTTGCTTAGGTTTACAAAGTGTCTCTTGTAACCAGCCATGGTGACTGGCTACATCAGTGTGTCTACCATTCTAGGATGATGCCTGGCTTAGCAAGGCAGCAAAATAATCTGCCTAACTTTCACTGCTGTGAGCCTCCAGTGCTCTTGTTTTAAATCAGGAGCTTTGTTTCTCACAGTTTAGTTTCCTCTAAGATGCATTTTATGTACACTTGATGTTTGGTCCTGGAGGGTTATGCTCCCCACATGGCTCAAGAGGTTCTCCAGCTGTTTCTGCAGAATCATGAGTGTGTTAAAGATGAGGAGGAAAGAGCTCATGCTTGAGAGTCTCACAGACTGCTTTCAAGTCTTGATTCTGTTACAACTCCACTCATGTTACTGAATAACTAACATCCTCCTTTTCTACAAAGCAATTTACAAAGTGATGAAGAAATAAGTGAAGAGCTTTCCTAAGCAGCAGTACTTATTACCAGAACCCTAAATTACCAGTTTCTGGGAACAGGTAGAAAGCAGATATTTTAGCTGCTTTCTTGGGTCTGTCTCAAGCACACTAGCTTTGAAACATTGTGCTCTTGAGGCATGACAGTTTAACCTGATGAAAAGCCACATGTAGTGTGCCAGTGCTGTCGGGAGCCTGTGGAAGGACCGTCCTATTAGCCCAAACACGAGGTTTTATCTCTAGCTTTTCAATGGTTACCATCTGTTATGATTTGAGTTTACCCAGAGCTCCATGCTGGACCTTAGAACCCAATGTGGCAATGTTGAGAAGTACTTTGAAGGGGTAGGGCTCCTTAGAAAGTGACGAGGTAAGAAGCACTATCCACAGAAGGAAATTATGTAGCTCTTCCAGGACCTGAGTAGTTCCTCTGAGAGAGTAATTGAGGTACCCTCACCTGTGCCCCTTCCTGTATGCAGCTGTTTGCCTTACCCTTGCTCTGCCACGTTACAGCTCAAGAAGGCTCCCACTGGAGACCAAACATAGGTTTCCTGATTTGGGGCTTTCAGGCTCCAAAGTTGTAAAATAAATAAACATCTTTTATTTATAAACTACTCAACTTGAGATATTTTGTTATCAATAGAAAATGGATGAATACACTGACCAAAAAGAATGTAAGGTATTTCTATAAACTGGGCATGTTAGTACATGCCTGTAATTCCCATATCTGGGAAGTGAGGGTAGAAAGATCAAAGAATTCAGGTCATTCTCTGCTTCACAATGTTTAGGGGTTAGCCTGGGCTACTTGTACTCATAGATTATAGATATCTCTGCATAAGATACTATGATAAGCTAACTTTTCAGGGATTTAAATTATTTATGCTTGTTTTTGAGACTAAAAATTTAGTAGGAAAGACAGTCCCAGGAAATATGTTTGTATATTACTGGTAATAAACAATTGATAATAAATACTGATAATAAATGATTGGGTTATAATGGTATCTTCAGTGTGTTTTGAAAGCAGTGATTAACAGAGCACTTGTCTAGCAAAGCCCTGCATTTGACCCCAAGCACCACCACTGCAAATAAAGTAAAATAAAGACAAAAATTATAAAAAGGAGAAAGACAAAAATGAACACATGTTACAGACATGAGTGCACTGTTATTGACAACCCAAGTATCTCAACAGAAATAAGAAATGGGGAAAAAAAGACTTGGGAGGAGTGGGAAAAAAATCAATTTGGACATGCTGGTTCTAGGGAACATTAAAAGCATAGTTTTTAATACACTGGTAGAGATGAAAGAGAAATAAGGCCATAGGTTAACTTTTTGGCCAGTTTGCTAACAGCAAATGTACAATAAACAACCGGGCCAGTTAAGTAGAAATGAGAAAGCAGAGGACCAATGTGATTGTTCTCTATAGACTTGGCAGTGAAGGAAGAGTGTGTGAGTTCAGTGGCTGAGGCTTTCCAGCGTCAAATGAATTGGAGAGATTTGCTTACAGGTTGGAATGGAAATTGCTGAGTAGATTGAAGAACAGTGTAAAAGAAAAGGAGATAAACAGCAGGGAAAGCTCATGGTATCAGAGTTCTTGAGGTAGGAATGTTATTACAGTCTTCCGTTGTTGATGGGACCAAGCAGCCAACAAGAAGCAAATTAAGAGAGCAAAGATTTTCAACTTACAGCCTGGATACAGTACGGCAGGTAGAACATGGTTGCAGTACCCTGAGGTGGATGGTCACATCAAGATCTCAGTCAGGAAACAGGTAGACAGGAAGTGGTGGCAGCCCTACTACCCCATTCCCTGAGAACCCACTTCCTTCAGCAAGTCCCCCACCTCTAAAAGGTTCCACAACATACTAAACCACTGTAATCAGCCGAGGATCAGTTCAAACACATGGGCCTGTAGACAACATTTCACATCTAAACCACAAGAAGAGATAGTTTCTGTGATAGAAGATAAAGAATCTCACATTCTAATTCAGATCGTCTCAGGGTTTTCCTGCAAGTTTTTATTTATAGTCACAAGCATCCTAGGCTGGCCTCCAACTCACTATGAACCTCCTGAGTGGTAGGATTACAGATGTGAAGCACATATGTTTTGTGCAGTGCTGAGGATGAAGCCAGGGCTTTGTGCATGCTAGGCAGGCACTCTGGCAACTGAGCTATATCCCTAGCCCTGCATTTTACTCTTTTACAGTCTCTTAGTTATTGAACCGAAAAGCTGATTTCTGAATAGCTTGCTGCATGACCCTTTTAAGTAGGGAACATTTCACTGAGGTAGAATTGTGTAATCACTTTCCCTGCTATTTTGGCTGTGGAAAGCTGCTTGTTTGACTCCTTCAGAATTCCTATCACAGATTACAGTATTCCCCTTCTTAAAAAAACTAAGTCGGGAAGGTGGCAGAGGCGAGGCCAGCCTAGTCTACAGAGCAAGTTTCAGGACAGCCCAGACCACAGAGAGAGACCCTGTCTCAACAAACGGTAAGTTTCTAAGCTGGATAGAAACTGACTTTTACAACTTCTCACTCAGGCATTTAAAATGTCACAAGTAAAACAATAAAGCCTTTAGAAAAAAAAAGTGTAAAGGTATTTCTTCATGATTTGAAATAGGCAATGATTTCTTAAGTAGATAACACACACAAACATGAAGGGGAAAAAGATATGTGACAATTAAAATTATTAAGTAACTAAATTTTTGTTCATGAATTTAGTTCCAGTTCATCTAGAGACACCATATTAGTTCCTTCTCTGTTGCTGGGAGAAACTGCCCAACAGCAGCAACTTAGGAAAGAAAAGTGGATCTTTGTTTTGTTTTTGTTTTCTTGACCACAGTTCTGGAGAGATAGCGTTCATCATGAGGATTAAGCCATGGCAGCAGGAGCAGGAGGCAGCCCTGGCAGTCAAGAAGCACAGAGCACATTTCACGCCCTCCCACAAGAAGCAGAGAAGAGGAAGTGGGACCAAGATGTAAAGCTCACCTTCACTGGCACACTTCCTCCAGAATGGTTGGTTGCACCTTCTGAAGGTTCTACCTCCCCAGATAGTGCCATCACCTGGGGGCCCAGTGTTCAAATACAAGAGCCTTTTTGCGGAGGTGGGGAGGTGGGGGGAGGGGAACACAGCGGGAAGTAAACTCCTTACTCATAAATCACTCACCATTTAGAAGAAATAGTCACACACACACACACACACACACACACCAAAAACAAGGAAACCCCACCACCTTTAATACAGACATCTGTTTGATAGATGAAGAAAGCCCTGATAAGCTAACTTTTAAAGAGTAAAAGTATGCTTCATATCAAAGATTTGTTTTGTTGTTGCTTGTTTGATCTGTTTTGAGACAGTGTCTTATATAGCCCAGGCTGGCCTTGAGCTTGTGGTCTTTATGCCTCAGGAGTGCAGCTGTTGGGAATAGAAGCAATCCCTATGTTTGTGTATTATAAATTCTTGATTTTAAAAATAATACATTATGGTTCAAGATGCCGAAACAAGGACATACGTGGTGGGTCCTCCGGAGCAAAATTCCAGGTTTCCCTGGGTCTCCTGGTAGGAGCCATGACCAACTGTGCTGACAATATATACAAAAATGTATATATCATCTCTGTGAAGGGAACCAAGGGACAACTGAACAGACTTCCTGCTGCTGGTATGGACAACACAGTGATGGCCACAGCTAAGAAAGGCAAACCAGAACTAAGAAAAAAGGCCCAACCAGCAGTGGTAATTCAACAACAAAATTCATATTAAACAAAAGATAGGGTGTTTCTTTATTTTGAAGACAATGCAGGGGTCATGGTAAATAATAAAGGCAAGATAAAAGGTTCCACTATCATGAGTCCAGTTGCAAAGGAGTGTGTAGACTCATGGTCCAGGATTGCATCTAATGCAGGCGGCAATGCATGACTCTCCAATGCGTTTGAAAATATATCCATTAAAAAGTAAAAAGAAAATAAACATTATTTTCTTTTTTTAGACTTATTTATTTATTATGTATACAACATTTTGCCTCCATGTATGCCCCCACACCAGAGGAGGGCTCCAGATCTCATTATAGGTAGTTGTGAGCCACCATATGGTTGCTGGGAATTGAACTCAGGACCTCTGGAAGAGCAGCCAATGCTCTTAATCACTGAGCCATCTCTCCAGCCCCAAAAACCATTATTTTTTTAGAGAATGTACAATTTGATAGGAATTTCCTTTCCCTGAAAGTGGGATTTGGAGAGAAATAGCGTTCCAAATAACATCGCACTTCTAACCCAAAAACACAATATATCTTTCCTCCTAATCCTATTTTTAAATAAAAACATTTATGTGTATATGTGTGTGCTGCATGTACGTATGTGCACCATGTGTGTGCAGGAGCCCACAAAGTTCAAAAGAGAACACCAGATTCCCTGGAACTGGAGTTTAGGCCGTTGTGAGCCGACTTGAGGGTGCGAACCTGGGTCCCCTGCAAGAGTGGTGAATGCTCTTAACCACTGAGCCATCTCTGCAACCCTCTCACTCCTAGATTATATAAAGTTTTGATGATTCTCCCTTTAGGCTGGGATTCAGCCTTCCCAAAGGAGCCCGAATAGGGAGAAAATGATTCTTTTCCTCTTTCAGTATACACTTCCCAGTACAACTCAGGTGTGAGTTTTCCAGTATGGTTCAAGTATGTATTTCCCAGCACAACTCAAAAACAAACTCTTCCAATTCCTGCCACCACAAATAAATTATTTTTTTAATTGGCAAAGGAAAGATGAGGATCACAAGGTTGTATTTCACTCTTTTCTGACTAGAGTAAAAATCTTAATATGTATGAGTATCTGGCAAGCTTTCTCATTAGCCTTAGCCTTAGTATAGTTTTGTCATAATGCCTAGGAAAGGTCTTCACACTAGATACTATGCTGTAGAGTGCATGGTATTATATGTTATAGCATGCACACACACACACACACACACACATACACACACACCTCTTTCAAATGTGTGGTCACTCATCCTATAATCCTAACATTAGGGAAACTGAGGTAGAAGTTTGAAGCCTGCTTGAGCAACATAGTTCCAGGCAGCTTAGACCATATAGCATGTGCCTATTTGACCTTAAAATACTGAAGGTAAATAAAAGTGTCTCACTATGTAACTTAGGATGGCCTTGAACTCACAATTATTCTGCTTCACCTTCTCAAGTGTTGAGGCACCGGCATGCCTAGGGTAGAACACTCTTAACACAAGAGTGCTTCTGACGCTCGGTTTAAACAACACCCCCATAGCTAAGTACATCCAGCTCCCAGGAAGTACTTCTGCCCTCACAACTCTTCATCTGTCTTGAAACAAAAAACAGGTTTCAATGACTCAAAGCAAAGATGCTTAAGCTTTTCAACTAAGACTCTTATACTCTTAAAAACTGAGAGTCCGCAATAGAAAGAAAAGAGGCACAGGCTAGGAGAAAATGTTAAAGGCTTGGGTATTAAAGAGCACTATCCAAAATATACAAAGAACTTTATGATTTTCAAAGCCTGATTTTAAAAGTTAGCTAGGTCTAGTAGACATAAAGACCCAGCAACTCAGGAAACCCAGGCAAGAAGGTCACAAGTTCAAGGCCTGCCTGCCTGCCAGAGTTACAGATGAGTTAAAGACACTGAGCAGTGTCAGTGTCTCAGATAAAACATAAGAAAGCTTCCCGGGCAGTGGTGGCACACACCTTTAATCCCAGCACTCGGGAGGCAGAGACAGGTAGATCTCTGTGAGTTCAAGACCGCCTTATCTACAAGAGCTGATTCCAGGATAGGCTCCAAAGCTACAGAGAAACCCTGTCTCAGGAAAAAAAAAAAAAGGTCTACAGCTTAGTAGAGGACTTGCCTTGCATGTACAAGGCTCTGGGTTCAATCCTCAGTACTGTAAATAAGATAAATTAAAGATAATTAACAAAAGACCTTAACAGATACCTCATTCTGCTGATTAGAATTGTGTCGGTGTGATACAAATTGAAGTCATATGAAAAGAGTGAGACTCAGTTGAGAAAATGCCTCCATTTGATTGGTCTCTAGGCAGTCTGTGGGACATTTTCTTGATTAATAATTGATGTGGGAGGGCCTGGTCCACTATGCAGTGTCATTCCTGGGCAGGAGGTGATGGGTCATATAAGAAAGCAAGCTGAGCTTGCAAGGAGATCAAGCCAATAAGCTGCATTCCCACGACCCTTGCTTCAGTTCCTGTCTTGCATTCCTGCCCTGATTTCCCTCTGTGACAGACTGTCATTAGACCGTGCAAGCCTCTCCTCCCCAGGTTGTTTTTGGGCAGTGTATTAACGTAACAATAGAAAGTAAGCTAGGACACGCTCTAAGGAAGACACACAACCAGCAAATGAATGTATAAAAAGATATTCCACATCATATGTTGTGATGGCCAAACTTATTTGTTGACTTGACTGAGTTGAGAGACCTTGGTGGAAGTACACTTCTAGGTGTGTCCCTGAGAATATTTCTTCCATAAATGTTTGGTATGTGGGTCCACGAAGTGAGTAAGAAAGTCATCCCCAAAGTAAACAGCATGCCCGGCAGGCTGAGACTTGCCGAGGATGGAGAGGAGAGACTGACAGCTGTTCTCATGCTTGGCTCTGCTTGGGCAGATTTGTGGTTTGTTGCTGCCATTGCCCATGGATGTTAGATGCCACATCCTTTAGCCTTTGAATGCAGACTTGTACTTTCCAGGACTTCAGGCTTGGACTGAGACATTGTAATCCTTCCCTGTTATTTTGAGTCATCTAGCTTCTTGGACAGAGAAGCTACTGGTTCCAACAGGTTCTCCAGCCAGCAGACTGCCATTGTGTGACTATGCTTTCTCTGATAGCCAGTCACTCTGAAATCCATTCCTACCCACCACGACTTCTATTCCCTAAGCCACGGGTTCTGTTCTTGGAGCTAATATTCTAGCTTGTTTTCTGTGGTTAAAATAATTATCAAAAGCAATTTGGGGAGAAAAAGGTTAATTTTATCTTACAGCTACAGCTCATCATGAAAAGAAGTTAGGACAAGAATTCAAGGCAGGAACCGAAGCAAAGAATATGGAGGAACACTGCTTATTGGCTTGCTTTCCAAGCCTTGCTCAACTTTCTTTTGGGGGTGGGAGATGTGGATTGTAAGGGTTTTTGTTATTGTTGTTTAAGACAGAGTCTCACTGTGTAGTCCTGGCGGACCTGTAACTTTCTGTGTAAGTCTGTCCTTAAGCTCAGAGATTCACCTGCCTCTCCCTCCCAAGTGCTGGCACTGAAGGTGTGTGCCACCAAACCTAGCAATTGGCTTTCTTACATTAACTCAGGATTATCTGCCCAGGGTTGGCACTGTCCAGAGTATGCTGGGCTCTCCCGCATCAATCATTAATCAAAAAATGTCCCCACAACCTTGCCTATAGGCCAATATGATAGAGGCATTATCTGAATTGAGGTTCCCTCTTCAGAGATGAC
>JAQHUG010000051.1:938307-950807 GCA_028555095.1 Dicrostonyx torquatus | reverse complement strand
TAGCTTCTTATTGGCTAACTCTTACATATTAATTTAACCCATTTTTTTTTATTAATTTGTGTATTGCCACGTGGTTGTGGCTTACCGGCTAAAGTTCTGGCATCTGTCTCTGGCAGGGCTACATGGCTTCTCTCTGACTCTGCCTCCTTTCTCCCAGCATTTAGTTTAGTTTTCCACACCTAGCTCTGTTCCCCTATAGCTCTGCTATAGGCCCAAAGCAGTTCCTTTATTAACCAATGATATTCACAGCATACAGAGGGAAATCCCACATCACAGGTAAATATTCCACTCAGGGGAGGACCCCTTGAATTCACTATCTAGCCATCCTAGCCAAAACAATAAGCTATGAGTTAGAAGAAAGACCTTATCTTAAAACATAAGGTAGAGATTGACTGAGGAAAACACCTGATATCAACCTCTGACCTACACACACACACACACACACACACACACACACACACACACACACACACACACGCCATGGACATGGGCTAAAAAAGAAAAATTCTGCATTTGTGCTCTGCAGTATTACACTCTGTTGCCTCACCATTTCATCTATGCTACAAACTTAAAAGGTATTTGATAAAGAGAAAGAAGAAATAGAGAAAGAAGAAAAAGTAAAGTTAAAAGGTTTCTTGGACTGTATGTGTTAAATTCTGATCTTAATTTGAGGCTTTGTGGTCTCATAATTGATCAAAGGTTTAACTTCTTCACTCTGACATCATCTGTACAGGAAAGCTGGTTCCTGATAGGCCTTTCAATCAGACAAAACAAGGGGGTGAAAAGATGGCTCAGAGGTCTCAGAGGTTAGTAGCACTTATGGCTCTTGCAGAGGACCCAGGGTTTGGTTCCCAGGACCCGCATGGTGGCTCATGACCATCAGTTACTCTACTTCCAGAATCCACCGCCTTCTTCTGACCTCTGAAGCACATCACACTTGGGTGCATTTATTTATGTGAGGCAAAGTACTCATACACATAAAACAAATCAAATAAATAAATCTTTTAAAAGTTTTAAAAAACAGACAATGCAGGAAGTGCCAAGTGTATGAGGTCAGTTGCAGCGCCTGTAAACTGTGAAGATGTTCATCAGTGTGAGACTTCAGCTGAGCATCTGCATCACTTTGTGTCCCAACAACAGAGGCAAACTGGTAATAGAAGAGTCTGGTGACAGTCAATGGTTTTAATTGGGATATAGTGGAGCATACACACAACACAGCATACACGGGGAGGTCAGAAAATAATTTGTAGAAGTTGTTTCTCTACTTCTACCATGTGGATCCCAGGGATCAACCCAAGTCTTCAGGCTTAGCTGCAGGCCCTTATACTGGCTAAGCCATCTGGCTGGTACAGGTACAGGGATGATGTTTATGAAGATTCTTGGAAGGCCATGCATAAAGACCAGAAAAGATAGCCTAGCTTGCAGACTGGTATTAGCCAGCAGAATAGAATGAGACACATATTGTAAAAGGCGCAGAGGGCTATGTCTCACCGCAGCTCCCGGTGTGGGCGGGCTGTGTTCCTGGCGCCCGGCTCCCGGCCGCACAGCTAGCTTATACCTGAAATAACCACACGAAAATTATATTAATTTAAATACTTCCTGGCCCATTATCTCTAGCCTTTTCTTGGCTAACTCTCACATCTTATTTCAACCCATTTTTAATAGTCTATAAGTCACGAGATAGTGGGCTTACTGGGAAGATTCAGCATGTCTGACCCTGGCGGCTTCATGGCAGCTCTCTCTGAGTCAGTCTTCTTCCCAGCATACTGTTCTCTTTTCCCCACCTATCTATGTCCTTCCCTATCAAAAGGCCAAGACAGCTTCGTTATTAACCAATGAAAGCAACACAAAATACAGAAGAACCCTCCTATACCAGACACAGAAATAATTCTGATAGACAATATAAATCCCTAAAGGTCTATGAAGTGGAAATACCACAGTCTTGAAAGCAAGGGTTGGTGCCCTAGTTGGGGGCTATGAGTGACAGCATGATGGCGTGAAAAGAAGATTGTTGAGAGGCTGGATCTGTAGAGAGACACACAATTAAAAGGGAATAACTTTAGTTCCATTGTTACTCCCAAGCTCAACTTTGGAATCACGAGTTTCTTAAAGACAACTCATGATTATTATTTTTGAGGCAGGGTCTCTCTACATAACCATGAATGGCATGAAACTAATTATGTAGACCAGGCTAGTTTCAAATTCACAGAGATCCGCCTGCTTCTGCTTCCGAGTTTAAGCGATTGAAGGCATATGCCACCATGCCCTACTGACATCTCATGACTCTAAAAAAAAAAAAAAAGAAAGAAAAAATCATTCCTTCTGTTGTTACTTGGATTGCAGCATAGAATGGTTTCACAATTCCGAGGGTTATGAAACCATGCTGGACCGCTGTGAGATAATTAGCACTGTTGGGAAATAATATTTGTTGAGTACTTCTTAAGTCAATCCTCGCCTTTGTAGAGTACTGGCCTAGGAGGCTGTAGTTGGTCCAACTGACTTATTTTCAGCAGAGCCTTCCAGTGTGATTACTCCTTCCATTCTTGCTGACCCCATATCCCCCAATTCCAGTCAAACACTCAGAATCTGCTGGCATAAGTGGGGCTATACAGAGCTGAGGAATAGGAGGGGGAGGTAGATTGATTTACATTCTGCAGTGAATGAACAAATTAAGTACACAGTACTCAGGGGATATAGAGAAGATAGCAAGGAAAGGAAATGGGGATCCAAGGAGAGAGAGAGAATCTCTTTCAGAGATGGATATAGTTCAACGGTAGATTGATTCCCTATCATGCACGAATCCTGGGTTTGATTACCCAGTGATACAAACACATAAAAATTATATCCTAACTCAATATATTAAATATAAATTTTATTTATATACAAATACATATCAAATTATATATAATAATATAACAAATAAAAAAGGTATAGTATATGCAAACTTCTCTTTGGAAGGGGGAGAGATTTTTTTTTAAATTGGGTTATGCAGTTATTAGAGCTGGCAAGTTCAGATCACACAGAACAAGCCAGCATGCTGAAAATTCAGGTGAGAGGTGATGGGGGCTGGTGAGAAGGCTTGGCTGCGGTTAAGAGCACTTGCTGCTCTTGCAGAGAACTCAATCTGCGAGAATGAATTCCCAGCAAGCGTGCAGTCTCAGAGGCTGAGGCAGGAGTGTTGGAGTCTTGAAGGTTGGTTCAGGTGAGCTTTCTGTCCAGGGCAGAAGCCTCAGGTGCAAGGATCTCTATGAGCTTTCTCCCAGGGTGTTTTGAAGGTGTCTTCCTTGTCAGTGCAGGAGTCAACTGGGAGCTGAGCTTCAAGTCTCCTTCCAGGTACGTTCCCCCGAAGACAGCAGAAGCATCAGAACTGATGATGCAGTCAGAGTCAGGAGATGGATTCAGAAGTCTTTCTCCTCTCCTTCTGCCTCCTGTAGCACTTCTGCTACCGTTTGTACTCTGAAGTCCAAATTTATAGGGTGCCTCTTATGCCTAGTTGTCCCTGATGGGTTGAAGTAGTTATGCAAACAAAGTGAAAAATTAGGCTCACCCAGGGAAGGGCCTTCAAACCAGTAGGGGAGAGGAAGAGCCTCTGAGTCCCTGGAAAGTTACTGAAAGTTCATAATCAAGTCCCTCTCTCTCTGTGGAGGGAGGAAAACTGTGAAAGTTTTTCTTTCTGTTTTGGTTGCTACAGCTGCCTTTGCAGGCCACTTGCTCCTTCTCTGCTTCCTGACTTTTCTTTTTGGCTTTTCTTTGCATGTGTGTATGAGCCTGTTGTGTAAGAGACAGCACACACACACACACACACACACACACACACACACACACACCTACTTACCCCCAAACAGACCGAAGTAATGATTGCCCAGTGAACAAAAGTTCCTGTAAAGACGAGGTTGATTGGCAGATCGAAACCTCAGTGACTGTGGGGAGCTGGGGTGCTGCAGGCCTAGAACCTCAGTACAGTTTATCTACCCCTCCCTTTCTTCCTCCTTTCATTGAAAGTAGATTTTCCCCCCCACATAATGTATATCCTAATTATGGTTTCCTCTCTACTTCTCCCAGTTCTTCCCCACCTCCCCTCCCACCCGGGTCTACCCCCTTTCTATCACTCATTAGAAAGCAAAAAGGCTTCTATAATAACATAAAATAAGACAAAACAATAACTACCACCTTGGAATGGGACAAAACAAACAGAAAGAAAGAGCCCAAAAAGAAGGCGCAAGAAATAGCAACTCGGCATCACAATCCCTGACTTCAAACTCTACTACAGAGCTATAGTACTGAAAACAGCCTGATACTGGCATAAGAACAGACAGGAGGACCAATGGAACCGAATAGAAGACCCAGATATCAATTCACACATCTTCAAACACCTGATATTTGATAAAGAAGCAAAATATATCAAATGGAAAAAAGAAAGCATATTTAACAAGTGGTGCTGGCATAACTGGATATCAACATGTAGAAAAATAAAAATAGACCCATATCTAAAAAGACAAGATCTTCTGAGTAAAATGGGAGCATAGGGACATGGGGAGAGGGTTGAAGGGGGGAGGGGAGAGGTAGGGAGGGGAGCAGAAAAATGTAGAGCTCAGTAAATATCAATAAAGAAAAAAATTTAAAAAAACAGAGAACCTCTCCCTTTATTATCCAAAATAATTCAATGGCAGAAGATTTAGAGATGTGAGTAGAAACTGGTCCTTCAGTACAAGCTTTGAAAATAGTGGAAGAGGTGAAACCTAGAAGCTAGAAAGAGAAGAAAAAAAGGATTGTCCCGATGGAACACAGCTATCAACACTCCAGATGTAACAGAGAGACTTGGACTATTGATCTGTAGACCTGAGAGATGGCAAAAGCATCATCATATCACCACATTGTTCAACCCTTTGATTTAGAAGATATATGTCCTAGCAACAATAAAAATTGCTTTTGGAATATAAAAAAAAAGACATAGCAACTCACTCATTTGCACACTCAGGAATCCCATAAAAACACTAAACTGGACACCATAATATATACACAAAAGACCTGTAGGGTAAAAAGAGAGAAGAAAAAAAGTAGATAGATTTAAATAAAAAAAAAAAGGAAAAGAACATTATGGGACAAGGAACTTCCAAAGATGCCTTCGAGTTCACTTTCTGTCCCCATCTGGCGCTGGGCGTGGGGACTACCCTTAAAAGTAGATTGTTTCCTCAGTAACACTTCCTTGGAGAAAACTAACTTTTCATTCGAAAGTGGTTATCAATAGAAGATAGCTTCTGGGTCATGGAGGGGGCATGTGTCCCTTTACCTTTCAGCACTATGACTCCAACTGGTGCAGACCCATACAGATACCGTGTGTGTGCTGCCTCAGTCTCTATGAGTTCATATGTGCACGGATCTTGGTGATTTAGAGGGCCTTGTTTTCTTAGTTGTCTTTCATACACTCTGGATCTTATACTCTTTCCATCTCTTCCATGGGGTTCCCTGAGCTCTAAAGGGGGTGTTGATGGAGAAATCCCATAAAGCATTGAGTGTTCCAAGGTCTCTCACTCTCTACATGATGTCTGGTGGTGAGTCTTAGTATTTGGTCCCATCTGCTGTAGGAGGAAGCTTCTATCCAAGGAAGGCACTGATCTATGAGTATAACTGAATGCCACTAGGAATAATGTTATTGATACTTTTTTAAAGAACAGTAAAACAAACAAACAAATGGTACCATTTAGTTTTGTCCCTAGGCTATCTAGTCTCAAGTTCTTGGTCACCCAAGCAGTGTTGGGTATAGATTCCATTTTGCAGAATGGGCCCTAAGACAAACCTAGCGTATCTTGCAGGCAGGACACAATTGTAGATCAAAGTGTTTGTGGTTGGGTTGGTGTTTACATTTCCACCTTAATAGCACACAGAGTAACTTCTTGTACCAAAGACACTAGCATGTAAGGGTGAAGGCTCTATGTAGGCACTATCTTGACTTCTCCATGTTATCTTCAGCAATGGGGTCTTGTCATCAATTTGTGGAAAGAAAACTATAATTTTGGCAACAGCTTGGGTTGTTTTGGGGTTCCCAATAATTTTAGCCAACAACTCAATTAGATATGACCCAACCCAAGCACTAGAAGCTTCATTAGGCGATAAGAGATGCCCAGTTGGAGCTCTGTCTTCTCATTATTTGGCAATTTCATTTAGATCCCTGTCTTATATGTATATATTTTAGAAAGCTTATATTGTATTAGGTTTCCATACTGCCCTTCAAATGGCCCTTAATTTTAGCTGTTTTTCCCCATATTTTCTCCTTCATCTCCCCCTTCCCTCTGTCCAGCTTGGTTCTTCCATTCCAGTCTCCCCCATCCATCCATAACTATCTTTTGTATTTTCCTTTCCTAGGGAGATCAGCACCCCCACAAACCTGGTTCTTTTCTGTATACCTACCTAACCTCTGTGGTTCTACAGGTTCTGGATTGGTTATCTGTGGGCAGAGAATGCTCATTCATTTCCTGACTGCTCATACCCAAATAATCACACAGAAACTATATTATTTACACCACTGTTTGACCAATAGCTTAGGCATATTCATAACTAGCTCTTACATCTTAAATTAACCCATTTCTATTCATTTGTGTATCACCATGAGGCTGCAGCCTACTGGTAAGGTTCTGGCATCCTTCTCCTTTGGCGGCTCCCTGACTCTGCCTACTGTTATCATTGACTTACAGCTATAAGCTTATATATGTATATAAGCATACACATGCATTATTTGTCTTCCTGCATCTGAGTTACCTCACTCAGGATGTTATTTCTCTAGCTCCATCCTTTCATTTGTAAATTTCATGATTTCATTTTTTTAATGGTTAAGTAATACTCCATGGCATTAATGTACCACATTTATTTATTCATTCATACATTGAGGGACATCTAAACTGCTCCCTATTTCTGGCTGTTATGAATAGAGCAGCAGTGAGCATGGTTGAGTGAGTATCTCTGTGGTAGGATGAGGCATCCGTTTTATACACCTAGAGTGCTATAACTGGATCTTGAGGTAGATAGAGTCCCATCTTCTTTAGGAACTGCCACACTGATTTCCCTAGTTGCTGTACGGAGTTTGTACTTCCACCAGCAATGGATGAGTGTTCCCCTTATTCCACATCTTTTGCCAACATGACCTGTCACTTGTTTTACTGGTCTTATCCATTCTGAGGGGGCAAAGATGAAATCTCAAGGTAGTTTCTTATTTTCTTAATGATTAATAATGTTGAGCATTTCTTAATGTTTCTCAGCTATTTGAGATTCCTCTGTTGAGAATTTTCTGTTTAGATCGGTACCCCATTTTTAATTGGGTTATTTGTTTTCTTGATTGATATCTAGCTTTTGAATCATATATTTCGGATATTATCCCTCTATCAGATGTGTTGTCGGTAAAAATCTTTTCTCATCCTGTAGGTTGTTACTTTGTCCAAATGACAGTGTCCTTTGCCTTACGGAAGTTTTTGGTTTCATGAGGTGCCAATAAATGGTACCTCACTAATCATTGATCTTAGTGCCTATGTTAATGGTGTTCTGTTCAGAAAATAATTTTCTGATACTCAGCAGTTGTAATGCATGTCTTTAATCCCATCAGGAGGTAGAGGCAGGTGAATCTGTGTGTTCAAGGCCAGCCTGGTATACAGAGCAAGTTCTGGGACAGCCAGGATTACAATGAAAAACCCTGTCTTGAAAAACCTAAAAGAAGAAGAAAAGGAAGAAGAAAGCATTACCCTGTGCCAATGAGTTCAAAGATATTCCTCACTTTCTCTTCTACCAGGTTCAGCATATGTGAGTTTTTGTTTGTTTTTTTGGTTTTTCTTTTTTTTAATTTTAATTTTTAGTTTTTATTTTTTTCTTTATTAATATTTATTGAGCTCTACATTTTTCTCTGCTCCCTTCCCTGGCTCTCCCCTCCCCATTCAGCCCTCCCCCCAATGCCCTATGCTCCCAATTTACTCAGGAGATCTTGTCTTTTTATACTTTCCAATGTATATTAGGTCTATGTAAGTCTCTCTTAGTGTCGTCCTCAGGGAGAAAGGGAGGTTGCAGCATGTGGTTGCTACAGAGCTGGGAATAAAACTGAGGCATTGGATTTGAAGAAGTGGAGGGAGTGATAAGTGAAGATCTGCAATTAGCCTACCTGTTTCTGTGGCCAGAGTCAGGTGTTTTTGTTTTGTTTTGTTTTGCTTTTTAAACTCTTTTGCTCTTAGGTCTTTGGGGGGCCCACCACTAAGCTCCAAAATAATCATACAAATCGACTTATTCTTTTTTATGCATGCCCCGTCTTAGCTTGGCTTGTTTCTTGCCAGCATTTTTCTAAAATTTAAATTATGCCGTCTACCTTTTGCCTCTAGTCTTTTACCTTCTCTATTTCTGTATTGAAGGAGGGTTCATCTGTATTTCTGTGCTTTGATTGGTTAAATAAAAAAGCTGCCTGGGCCATTTGATAGGGCAGGATTTAGATAGGCGGGGAAAGGAAAAGAGGACGCTGGGAAGACTGGGTCAGAGCCAGTTGCCATGAGGCTCCTGCCGCAGATCGAAGTACCGTAGATCCGTCCGGTAAGTCACCCACCTCGTGGTGACATACAGACTTTTATAATGGGTTAGTTTATGAGGTGAGGGCTAGCCAGGAAGAGGCTAGAGATAATGGACAAGGCAGTATTTGAATTAATACAGTTCTCATATGGTTATTTCGGGCATAAGCAAGCAACCAGTGGCTGAGCGGGCCAGCAGCTGGGGGCTTGGGAGCCAGGCGCTGGGAACACAACATGCACCTCTCCTCTATTTACAACACTGTATATATTTTTTCCTTCTATTTTGTGTCTGGTTGTGTGCCTGGACCCTTTTTTTCTTGCTCCTTGATCTCTTTTTCTCCTTCTATTTATTCTCTCTGCCTGCCAGCTCCTGCTATCCTTTCTCATGCCTTGTTACTGGCTGTTCAACTCTTTAATAGACCAATCATGTATTTAAACAAGCAAAGTAACACAGCTTCAGAGTTAAAAAAATGCAACATAAAGGAATGCAACACATCTTTGCATTATTAAGCAAATGTTCCACAGCATAAAGAAATGTAACATATCTTGAAATTTTACAACACTCAAGTGTAGGCGTTTTGAAACTTTAAAGCCCACTTCCAGCGATACACTTCCTCCAACGTGGCCACACCTACTAATTCTTCTAATCCCTCTCAAATAGTACCACTCCCTGGTGACTAACCATTCAAATAAATGAGCCAATGGTGATCATTCTTATTTAAACCTCTACACAGCTATATAACACCATCTGTGCACATTTGTTGGGTGTGTTCAGGTACTTGTGCATGCTTGTATGTGAGTGTATCTGTGCATGTACGCTATAGGACAATCTTGAGTGCTGTGTTGGTTAGGTTTTTGTCAATTTAACACACGCTAGAGTCATTGGGAAAGAAGGAACCTCAATTGAGAAAATGTTCTCACGAAATTAGCCTGTGGACAAGCTAGCTTTGGGGGGCATTTTCTGAATTATCAAGTAATGTGGGAGGGCTCAGTCTATTGTGGGCAGTGTCACTCCTATTCAGGCAGGTCTGGATTGTATAACAAAGCTGGTTGAGCAAGTCACTGAGTGACTTTCTTTTACGGCTTCTGCTTCAGTTTCTGCCTCGAATCACTGTCTTAACTTCCTTCAGTGATGGAAGCATAAGCCTGTAAACTCTTAACTCCCCAAATATCTTTCGGTTATGGTGTTTTATCACACAATAGAAATGCTAAGACAGACATCAATGCCAGGTTTGTGGGCTATGGCTGCAATAGACATGTTCAAGTTTTCAGGAGGACTTGTGAATGGACTTTGGAACTTTGAACCAGAAAGGCCATTGAGTGTTCAGAGCTTTTTTTGTTCAGAGCAATTGAGGGAACTAAGAAGATAATGCTGAGACCAGAGTAGATGATGGAGGTTTGGCTTTTGAAGTTTCAGAGGCAATTTGAGATTCCATTAATGACTCTATCACAGCCATTTGATATTTCAAATTAAGAATCTCTGGTTTTGGTCAGATGGGGTTGAATAATTTGCTGTCATTAGGAGGCCAAAGCCACTAAAATAAAATCTTACCTATGCTCAAACAGCTGGGTCTGAAGTATACACTATGATTAAGAGACCAGCAATATCATCAAAGCAGATTCTTCTAGGAAATGCTTCCTCAGAGTCAATACACAGAAGATCTGGTCCTATGGGAACCAAGGCTGTACCTTGTACTGGCAGGTGAATTTGGAATGTGTAAGAGTCTCCTAGGTAGTACTGTTTTTTGTTTGTTTGTTTCTTTGTTTGGTTTTTTTGTTTTGTTTTGTTTTTGAGACAGGGTTTCTCTGTCCTGGAACTAACTCTTGTAGACCAGGCTGTCCTCAAACTCACAAAGATTCGCCTGCCTCTGTCTCCCGAGTGATGGGATTAAAGGCGTGCGCCACCACTGCCTGACAGGTAGTACTGATTTTGAAGGCGTGAAGGAGACATGGAGAGTACCTGAGGCCAGGAGAGGCCATTGGTGAAGGTGCAAACTTAGTTGCATTAGAAGCCTCAGTACTGAAGGGGTCATAGACAGAAGTTGAGGCTTGACACTGTGTGGCAGTGTTTAGAATCTCTGAAGAGAACCCAGAAGAGGTTACTGGTATAGGTGCAGTCCTGTTGCAATAGAGACCCTACCATTTAGAGATGCTAGTACCATGGAAGGACCACCAAGGTCAACTGCAAGTGTGGTCAAGAAGAGAACTGCCCTAAGCCTGTGAGGAAAGCTGTGTATACTGTGGCTAGTGGAGTGACTCAGGCCTTTGGAGCCCATAAGCTTGTCATAGCAGTAGAAAAATGACTAATATAAGTCATACAAGTGGGATTAAATTCTGGAGCTATTATAATAATATATATTGCAAATCTTTCTCTTTTCCTTTTTTTTTTTTTTTTTTTGAGACAGGGTTTCTCTGTGTAGCACTGGCTGTCCTGGAACTTACTCTGTAGACCAGGCTGACCTTGAACTCAGAGATCTGCTTGCTGCCTCTGCCTTCTGAGTGCTGGGATTAAAGGAGTGCACCATCACTGCCCAGCTACAATTTTTCTTAAGGAAGGATTGGATCAAAACACACACATTATATACATGTATAAATATCAAATAAAATATTTAATTAAAATATCTTCTTTAGATACTTCCTTAAAGTGTCATTATATCCTCGTTAGTATAGTGGCGAAAAAAAAGTGTCATTATAGGTGAAACTTAATACCCACCTAGCTGTAAAAACAGCATATCTCTTATCTGAAATGGTCGGGACAACAGGAACGTCTGGGCTTCAATTTTTTATTTGAAATATTTGCATTTATAATTAAGTATCTTGGAGATGGAATCCCAAGTCTAAATCTAAAGTTTATATGTTATTCAAATACAAAAGATAGCTTTTTTATTTATTTTAATTGTTTTTATTGAGCTATATATTTTTCTCCACTCCCCTCCCTTATGCCCCCCTCCCCTTCTACCCTCTCCCATGACCCCCATGCTCCCAATTTACTCAGGAGATCTTTCCTTTTTCTACTTCCCATGTAGATTAGATCCATGTATGTCTCTCTTAGGGTCCTCTTTGTTGTCTAGGTTCTCTGGGATTGTGAATTGTAGGCTGATTTTTCGTTGCTTTATGTCTCAAAGCACTCATGAGTGAGTACATATTATATTTGTCTTTCTGGGTCTGAGTTATCTCACTCAATATGATGTTTTTTAGATCCATCCATTTGGCCACAAATTTCAAGATGTTATTATTTTTTTCCACTGTGTAGTACTCCATTGTATAAATAGACCACAACCTCTTTATCCATTCTTCAGTTGAGGGGCATTTAGGTTGTTTTCAGGTTCTGATTATGACAAAAATGCTGTTATGAACATAGTTGAGCACATGTCTTTGTGGTATGATTGAGCATCTTTTGTGTATATACCCAAAAATGGTATTGTTGTGTCTTGAGGTAGGTTGTTTCCTAATTTTCTGAGAAATCATCATACTGATTTCCACAGTGGCTGTACCAGCTTGCATTCCCACCAGCAATGCAGAAGTGTTTCGTTTACCCCACATCCTCTCTAGCATAAGCTGCCATCAGTGTTTTTGATCTTGGCCATTCTTACAGGTGTAAGATGGAATCTCAGAGTTACAAACAGATGCTTCATACACCACTTTCAGCATGTGTATGTTTTGATTGCAATGCCATCATGTGGATTTAGAGATTTTCACTCATGGGTTCATGTTAGTCTTCTTAAAGATCCTCCAGCAAGCCCACTCTGTCCTGTGGTAAGAGTCTCACAGTTTAGATTCTTTGTCCCATACATATATGTTATTTGTTCTTCTGATCCAAGGTTCAGTAGAGTATCACTCTTTCTTTCTTTCTTTCTTTCTTTCTTTCTTTCTTTCTTTCTTTCTTTCTTTCTTTCTTTCTTCTCTCCCTCTCTCTCTCTCTCTCTTTGGTTTTTTGAGACAAGGTCTTTGGAGCCTGTCCAGGAA
>JAQHUG010000051.1:883974-922167 GCA_028555095.1 Dicrostonyx torquatus | reverse complement strand
ATAGGTCACTGACATTTTCATGTGGTGACACTTAGGATCTTTTGTTTTGTTTTGTTTTGTTTTCGAGACAGGGTTCAGGATTTCTCTGTAGCTTTTGGAGCCTGTCCTGGAATTAGCTCTTGTAGACCAGGCTGACCTTGAACTCACAGACATCTGCCTGCTTCTGCCTCCCAAGTGGTGGTATTAAAAGTGTGTGTCATCACTGCCTGACTACACTTAGGATCTTACTAAGACCTTTTACCTTGGGTGCTCTGATCTGCTCCATCTCTAGGTCTTGGTGAATATTCACACACAATTTAATTGTATATACCTTGCATTCTTTACGCTTTCAGTTTTTTACTCCATGTTTTTTCTTGTCACAATTTGACACAGCATATCTGGAAACAAAGAATGTCACAAAATGTCAAAGACTCAGAGTAAACCAAAGTGTAAGAGTAGTTTTTGGCAGGAGCAGAAATATGTTGTTTTTGTCCCCAGCTCCATATAAACCTGGCTCTGCCTACAACTTTTCTTTTTATAAACTGATATCAAGAAGAAAATAAGCCGGGCGGTGGTGGCGCATGCCTTTAATACCAGTACTGGGGAAGCAGAGGCAGGTGGATCTCTGTGAGTTTGAGGCCAGCTTGGTCTACAGAAGGAGTTCTAGGATAGGCTCCAAAGTTACAGAGAAACCCTGTCTCAAAAAATCAAAAAAAAAAAAAGAAGAAAAAGAAAATATTTCAACTTGAAAAATATTTCAAGTTGAAAACTCTACTTGTAATATGTATATACATGTAGTTTTAATGGACAAAAAATATATAAACTGTTCTTTATTAAAAGATATTTTGATACTGATAGCAAAGTGGCACAGTAATCCACTTAGTTAATGAACATTTGAAAAATAAATCTTGCTTATACCATAACTTTTATGTGTTTGTGTTTATATATATTTGTATGTGCCTTTATTATGTGTGTGTATATATATTGCACTCTCAAAATAGATATTCAGGATAATTTTAAATGAACCCTATTGAGGAAGGATACAGTTAAGTAGTGGATAATTGTTTTTGTTTGAATAGAGTCTCACTGGGTAGCTCAAATTGGTGGTAAACTCATAATATTACCTCAGCTCCCAATTGATGGAACATGCCTGACACTCTAGTAATAAAGTTTTGTGTGTGTGTGTGTGTGTGTGTGTGTGTGTGTGTGTGTGCGTGCATGTTGCTAAGCAGTCCAGAGCCTTACATGCCAAGCAGTCACTTTGCTGTTGAGCAAATCTTAAAAGTTTCTCTTTTTTAAGCACTTATTTCTAATGAGGATAATTAGTGGAATTGTTTGCTTTGCTTTAGGAAAGAACTGCTTTTCATGAACTACACCATCCATTGTTGAAGTGGAAAAGCGAGCATCACTCATCATGCCTGCTGTAGCTTCCGTTCCTAAAGAACTCTACCTCAGTTCTTCACTGAAAGACCTCAATAAGAAGACAGAAGTTAAACCTGAGAAAACCAGCACCAAGAAGTGTGTGCGCTTTGCTAGTTTGATTAAAGCATTGATTTTACTTCATTTCCTTATTATTTAGATTTAATGAATAGCCAATTAAGATGATCACAATAGTAAAAGAGCTCCAGAGATTTTTTTTGTTTTCGTTTTTTTGTTTTGTTTTGTTTTTGTTTGTGTTTTTGTTTTCGAGATAGAGTTTCTCTGTAGCTTTGGAGCCTGTCCTGGAACTCGCTCTTGTAGACCAGGCTAGCCTCAGATTCACAGAGATCCTCTTGCCTCTGCCTCCTGAGTACTGGGATTAAAGGCGTGCACCACCACTGCCTGGCTCAAAGATGTTCTTAAATTTGTGTTAGCAGAATAAATGTTTGATTGCTCAAATGTAATTTACCCTGCTTCCTGGCCAGATGTATACTAGACGATAAGTTTAAAAGAATATGAGAGTTCTGTTAAAGCCATTGTGCCACAAACCATTTTCTTCTCATAAGACAGTCTAACTTTTAATTAAAGGTTGCCTTTACTCTTGTGTGGTACACATGGAAGTTAGGATGCTGGTGTAGTCTTTCTCTGATTACAAGAGGGGCTGTGACTAG
Source organism: Dicrostonyx torquatus (assembly GCA_028555095.1). Lineage (NCBI taxonomy): Eukaryota > Metazoa > Chordata > Mammalia > Rodentia > Cricetidae > Dicrostonyx > Dicrostonyx torquatus. The sequence continues at coordinate 920,098 of JAQHUG010000051.1, read as the reverse complement.
TTTTTTGTGTAGTTATCCTGGCTGTTTTTATGGCAGCTTGATACAAGCTGAAGTTATCTGAAAGGAGGGACCCTACGTGAAAAACTGCCTGCATAAGATCAGGCTTAGGAAGGCAAGCCCATAGGCCATTTTCTTAATTAGTGATTTTTGGGAGAGGCCCAGCCCACTGAGGTTGGTACACTCCTGAGCTGGTGGTCCAGGGTTTTATAAGAACACAGGTTGAGCAAGCCCTGAGGAAGGAGCAAGTCTGTAAGCAGCACTCTGTGCCCCTTCACCAGCTCCTGCCCCCAGTTCTCCACAGGTTTGACTGCCTGCTTTGGCTTCCCTCCATGGACTGACTAGGGACATAAACCCTTTCCTCCCTGAATTGCTGTAGTCATGGTGTCTCATCACAACAATAGATAAGATAGAAACATTAGTATTCTGTAAGTTTTATTTTGTGCCAGTGTGATACGGTCTTCAACTTACCTATTTATCTTATGTGATTTTATTTCCCTGGGTATACGTGCTGTCTAAGGCACAGGTAGACAATGTGCCTTTCCAAGAGAGGTTCCAAACTTTCATGGTCAAGGGGCCAACTGATTCTGATACTTGCTGGAAATTTAAATTTGCTAACAATAGGTTATTATTAAAATTGTTGACTCTAGCCGGGTGGTGGTGGCTTTTAATCCCAAAAAGGTGGCACGCCTTTAATCCCAGCACTCGGGAGGCAGAGGCAGGCGGATCTTTGTGAGTTCGAGGCCAGCCTAGTCTACAGAGCTACTTCCAGGACAGGCTCCAAAGCTACAGAAAAACCCTGTCTCGAAAAACAAAAACAAAACAAAACAAAAAAAAAAATTGTTGACTCTAGTAGTTAAGGAACAGAGAACAACAAAAAAAAAAACCTTTTTATTCAAATTTATTTTCTCCAGCAAAAGATTTAGAGATTACTAAGTAATTACGTTATTATTTAGATGGAAATCAAGTTTTAGAAAAAAAGATAGATCTAGCTGCCACATTCCCCAGACTTAGGAGAAGTAGTTCTTAAAGGGATTGGAGATAAATAGGACACATGATCCCAAATGAACCAATGAAGACAAAGCTAAAGAGACCTGTGTAAGCACACGGGCATTTTACTTATTTATTTATTTTTATTTATTTATTTGCATTTTTCACATCATGCCTCCTGGTCCCACCCATCTTCTGGCCTACCCCAAAATAAAACAAGATTTAAGAGAAAAAGAGGGAAAAATGGGAGAAGGGGAAACTCTCGTCATGGAAGCTGCACTATGACACACTGACTCATACAGTAAACCCTTTGTTCCATATATTTTTACATATAGTTACATATCAAAAAGAAACATTGGGGGCTGGAGAGATGGCTCAGAGGTTAAGAGCACTGCCTGCCAAAGGTCCTGAGTTCAATTCCCAGCAACCACATGGTGGCTCACAACCATCTGTAATGAGGTCTGGTGCCCTCTTCTGGCCTGCAGGCAGACACACAGACAGAATATTGTAAACATGATAGATAAATAAATAACTATTTAAAAAAAAAAAGAAACGTTGGTCTTGTTCAAGGCCTCTGGTCTCCAGGCACAGGGGCATTTTAATAAGTCATTTTTTAAAGGAAATAAATGGGAAGAAACAAAACATCAGTGCTGACAGTTGAGTGGTGAAAACATAATTAAAAGTAAGGAGAGAAAACCTGAGTACACCATTGTTTCTTAATATTACCAGTAACAGAGTGGCTTTTTAAAAAATACCTTTTAGGGGAAAAATGAGGAAAGATTGTCTTCTTGAGGTAAATAGGTAAATGTGGGCTAACAAGAAAAGTAATTTAGTTTAACTCTTGTTACAATCCATCTTTAAACTTTCTCAAATACTAAGGACAGGAACATCCTTAAGGTTAAATCTAAGATGGTCATTCCTTTCTAGCTGTCTATGGTTTATCTCTTAAGACTAGCTTAATCTCAAAAGGAAGGTATGAATGTAGTTTTGTGAAGTGAACAGCCTAAATCATGACATTTATCTTATGGTCACCCGCAGAGTTTATATAGACTTGTATTTTCCCCCCAGTAGCAAGTATTTTAAATTTTCTTTCAACTTTTAAGTTACGTCCACAGCGCTCAGAAGATCTTCAAGGCAGCAGAAGAATGCAGACTAGATCGTGATGAGGAAAGGGCCTATGTGCTTTATATGAAATATGTGGCGGTTTATAATCTTATCAAAAAAAGACCTGATTTCAAGCAACAGCAGGTACCTTTTTTGCATTCTTATTTGATATTTTTGTGTAATAGAACTATTGATTTCCTCTAAAAGTTTTAACTAACTATGAAATTCACTTTTGTTCCCCCCACACCTCTCTCCTGGTGCTGGCAATTAAACCCTGGGCTTGGAATTGCTAAGCAGAAGCTCTGTCTCCAACATAACAATGGATTTAGATCACATATGTCTTGACAGTTTTAAACTCCCGTGTGGCTGGGAAAAGCAAAGCAAAAACATAGTCTCTTTGTTTGCAAATGTGTGCATACATACACCTGGCTTGGGTCAGCATGTGTATATGGCAGTATGTAAGCTGATTGTTCACCTTGTTGTAATAAATTATCGCTGGATCAGATGGAAGGTTTGAGTTTATTCATGCCTTGAATAAGGAAAGTGATAGCTGAGTGCAGTGACTCATGCCTGTAGTCTCATGTGAGCCCAAGTTCCAGGCCAGCATGATCCTATATTAGTAAATAAAATAGAAGGGCTGGAGACATGGCTCAGTGGTTAAGAGTGCTTGTATAAAAGACCCAAGTTTGGTTTCCAGCACTCATTTCAGATGACTTACAATTGCTTCTGACTCTAACTTCGGGGTGTCCAGTGCCCTATTCAGTCCTCCTTGGGCCCCTGCACACATGTGGCATACACTCACACAACACACACACAAATAAAAATAAGTAAGAATATGTTTTCTGTTGTGCTTTCAGGTCAAATATTTAATTATTTGTTATGTGCCAGCCTTTTTATTTGACTGACTGGCTTTGGAGCCATATTAGATACGGCTTTAGAATTAAGAGCAAGACTTCAGTGTCTCTTCATGTTCGTGTTTTCTTTTTGGTTTTTAATCTGTTTAGCAGGTACTAATCTGTCACTTGGATGAAGTCATGAGTAGAAAGGGAGGGCAGTCATGGTATAGACAGAGAAACTGACAACTGGGATTGGTGTGGAGAGAAAAGATGGTTGTATTTCAGTTGGCCTAGAAATAGGCTAAGTAATATTCCGGTGGTGTTAAACAACAGTAAGAATGCTATATTCGTGCTCCTACCTTAGAAATGACTTTGTTACCACATAGAAATAGCAAAATACTGTCTAGAGAAGTCTTACCACAGAGGAACCATTCTCTGCCTGAGACAGGGTCTCAGCCATGCTGATCTAGAGCTTACAGTCCCCTGCTTCATTTCCAAGGCACTGCACCATCATGTCCAGCCATTTCAAAATTAATATTTGATGTTGGAGGTGGCACACTCTATTAGCACTTGATACTTTATAGTATTTTACTTTATTCTGTAGTGGGAAAGTTGACTTACAGAAGGAACACATTTTATTTGAAGTCCCCTTTCTTTCTCCCCAGAGTACTAATAGCTGATAATTTTTCAGTAAAGAGGAATGTCTTTCATGGGTAAGCTAATGGTAGTAGATCAGGTCTTCTACCTGCAAAGTTAGGCCAGATTATGCCAGTGGTTACTAGATTTTAGAGTAGTGTCCCCTTGCACGTAGGGGCTCATCTGCCTGCCCATAAATGGCTGAATTAGTCCTGCTATGTTAGAAAACATCTTTTAATATTTATATGCATACTTATCTGCAGATAAAAAAGCCAAAAGCCTACCTAAATTTAGTCTTAAAACTGTTCATGTGAAATTAATTGCCTTTAAAAGTGGGCTAGCTGGTGAGATGGCTTGCTGCAAAGCCCAGTGACTTGATTAAATTCCTTGGACCCACAGGGTGAAAGAGAACTGATTTGCACAGGTTGTTCTGCCTTCCACATGAGCTCTGTGGGGTGGGGTGTTGCAACACTCCCCACCCACATCCCCCAGTCACACTCCAGATCTGGTACTTTCTAGAGTAAATGCTTGGAAGGCTTGAGGATCGTTGAGCTTTAGTAGCCACTGTCTGCTGATTGGCCTATTACTGGACTGATTTTGTGTATGTTTGGTTTTTGCTCTATTTTTAGAATTTAGTAGTACTTTTCCTCTGGCAAGGTTACCTTTTTCGCTGTCTGCTTCTCTTTGAATAGGTTGGAAGTCATTTTGACAGGAGCTCTTTCCATTTCCACAGTGTCGCTGAGTTTGTGAAGTCAGGTTAGGAAGCTACCTGCGAGGGTCGACTAACCCAGGTTGTTCCTGGGGATATTACAGTTGCTTGGCTCCCTGTTTGCTTGCTCTGTCTAGAGTACTTCATCTTTCCTGTCTTAGAACTGTTTTTGTTGTATTTCATTTACCCTAACCTTTCTAATGTACTCAAATATGTGAGGTACTTAGATATTTTATAGTTTCAACTATTAAAATTGGGTAGGGACAGAATATATAACTGAATTCCTTCAGAATTGGGTGTTTTCCCTCTTATTTTGTATTGCAAGTGTTAAGTTGTAAGTAAGAGTTGTTAATATCATAGAGAGGGCACAGTGATGTAACTGAAACCTGCTCAATCCTGAATAATGCTCTTGGGGTTGTCTGAGAAGGAGGAGAAGGAGTGAAATACTGGCATAGTAAATTCTTATGAAACTAGAGTTATATTTAAAAATCTTCAGTGAATTTAAAGATGAGCAGCATTGCTGATAATACTCTAACAATCAAACTCAGAGATTCACCTGCTTTTGCCTCAGGAGTGCGGGGGTTTGAGGTGTGCTAACCTTTTTAGATAGGGAATCTGGAAATTTTTAGATAGGAATAGGAAAGTTGTACTGGTAAACCTGCGAAAAATTTTTAGCCAAGTAGGAATCAATGTTACCTCTCTATTTTGCCAATTGTCATGTTATTGACAATATCTATTTTGCTGTGTCTCTAGGAAACCTCACTAATATTAAAGGATCGTTGCCTCATAGTTTGTAATAGACATGCCCAAACACAGCATTTATTTTCTTTTTTAGCATTTAAGATAAAGCAAACTCTCACACTAGCTTTCTAATTGAGTTGATGAAATTAAAACAAATGAAAACATTTTTTTTACTTTGTGTTGTAATAAGTTTGCAATGATGATTGCATTATACTTTTAAAAACATTGCACTGGTAGTTCAGTTGGTACAGTTTTGAATAAACTACATTTTTATTGTTATTATTTGATAAAGGGCTTTTCTGACATAGTAAGGCATTAGAAAGTAAACAGTCAAAATATTATTTCTTTTGGTTTAAATAGATGCATAGATAGTGATAACCGTTACAATGGATTTTCTTTGCCATCGCCACTCTTGACCACTTTACTGCTGAAGATGAGTCCTTTATCTTCACGGTCCTTCTCACTGCCTTACACACTTACACACACACACATATTCATGTTTTTATTATTATTACTGTTGGTGATGAACTGTGCTATATGTTCTGTTTACAAAGTCTCAGTGGTATGTAGTGAATTAGATCCAAAAAGCCTTGAGTGGAAAATTTCACTTACCACAATGAGTAACCTTTTGAAGAAGTTATTTGAAAGAAAAAACAAACTTCAGTTATGCTTGTTAGTAACTTCCATATCCACCCCTTTTTTTAGTTAAATTATACCATTATTTTCTGTTACTTGATTTTAGAAATTCATGATTTCCTCAAATGTAAAACTTTTTTTGGGTGCTGAGTAAAGTAACCTGATTCTAGCTGCATGTAACTATTATAAATACAGATAGAAACAAAAATACCTTTGTTTAATATAAGTAAACAGGCCTCTCATAGAGGAACACCCTCATAATCCTATCTCTTTGGAGTCGAAGATGAGGATCTTAATTTTTTTTTTGTTTTTTTTTTTGTTGTTGTTGTTTGGGTAAAGGGTTTATTTAGTGGGTTATGGAGGGGAAAGGGAAGAGGAGAAAGGAAAAGGAGGGGGTGGAGAGATAGAGGCAGAAACTACCTCTCCAGAAGGGCAGGCAGACAGAGAGAGAGAGAGAGAGAGAGAGGGAGGGTGAGGATCTTAAATTCTAATCGAGCTTGGAACACAGACTGAGCCCTGTCCTGGCAAATCTTAATAAATAAATCCCACCCTTTACATCTTTGCATAATCTGCTTTATTCCTTTGAGACTGGAGAAAAGGAACGTAGTATGTTGCATGTTTGTAAAAAGAAAACTGCTTTGTTCTCAAAAGCTCTCTTCAGCATTTATGTATAAGCAATAAAAATAGTATTTACACTGAACAGCTTCTTATGAATACTTTTAATGTATTGCATAGTGGGTTTTTACATACTGATAGACAGCGATACTTTTGAGACATTTGGGCAATAAGTTGTGCATATAAATGGTTGGAAGTTTAAAACAAATACTTCTGCTTTCATGTAACCCTCCTTTTCTATAGGCACCCTGATTTTAGTGTTTTGCATAGCACCGCTGCTGTAGCAGTGCCCCATACTAACTGTGGAATAATTTTCATATACTTCTAGGATTACTATCACTCAATACTCGGACCTGCAAACATCAAAAAAGCTGTTGAAGAAGCTGAAAGACTCTCTGAGAGCCTCAAGCTGAGGTACTGACATTACTATAAAATCTGCAAAAGAATGCAAATTAGAAGATAATACTGTGTAGGTTTGTTCATTTATATCTAACCAAACCTATACTACCCCACTTCCTGGAAACAAGTTATGTTAACTGAAGTACCAAACAAAATCATTTGCTATACAGCTCATATTGATGTGCTATTATTAATATTCTTCATGAAGATTTTAGGTTGTTAATATAGCACTGATGTTTTACATTAAAGGTCATGTCCATATTTTCATTTGTTACGGCATTTGTAATTTTTTTGACAAAATAATATGGGAGTTTTAATTCTTCATATACTGCATGAGATCCTAGAAAGTGCTATTGGATATAATCATACAAAAATGAAGTGTTTACTTTTAGTTTTAATCTCCCCATAGTTGTAGAAGTTACATATGCTTAAAAGCAATCTAATTCCAGTACTTACCATGATTGCCTTACCAGTTTGTGAAAATTAGGACTATAGAGATGACTGAGCAGTTAAGAGCACTTGCTGCTCTTTTAGAGAACTTGAGTTTGGGTCCCTGTGCCCACATTTGATTGCTTGCAACCACTTATAACTCTAGCTCCAGGGGATCTGATGTCCTTCTTGGCCTGCACAGGTACTTGCATACATGTGACAGACATGCATATACAGAAATTTAAAATATATATATTTTTAAATTACAAATTAAAATCGGTATGCTAGCCTGGAGAGATGACTGAGCAGTATAAGTTCTTGTTGCACACAGTCATGAGGCCCTGCATTGGGATTCCGGCATCCACATAACATGTGGATATGTGCGTGAATGTCTTATCTGCATTTGTGTGCCATGTGCATGCAGTGCTTGCAAAGGCCAGAAGAGGGCATCAGGTCCCCTGAAACTGGGGTTAAAGTTTTTGCAAGCTGCCATACAGGTGCTGGGAACAGAACCTGGATCATAAGTAACAGCAGCAAGTCATCTCTCCAGGCCCACTTTGATTCCTGTATATGTGCACTCACTCATGCTGGTATACTCTCTTGCTCTTGTGTGCGTGCGCGCTCTCTCTCTCTCTCATACAATAAATCCAAAAAGCTTTTACAAAGAAAGGATGCTTTACTTTTTTTGTCATTCATTAAATTTAACTTTTTGCTCTTATGAACAACATGCTACTGTAATACAGATCCTAGTAAAAATAAATTTCTAGCCGGGCGGTGGTGGCGCACACCTTTAATCCCAGCACTTGGGAGGCAGAGGCAGGCGGATCTCTGTGAGTTCGAGACCAGCCTGGTCTAAGCTAGTTCCAGGACAGGCTCCAAAGCCACAGAGAAACCCTGTCTCAAAAAACCAAAAAAAAAAAAAAAGACAATAAAAAATAATTGAGCCCAGGTGGTTGAAATGCAAAGGAATATTTATTTGTTTTGTATATCCTATTGCTTTGTAGTAAAAAGAGGAAAATCTTTTGGCTGCTGAATTCGTCAGAAGGCAAATATGTGATGATTCACATATATGCTATCCAGGTGAAAGAAGATCTTTTTTGTTTTTGTTTTGTTTTTTGAGACAGGCTTTCTCTATGCAGCCTTGGCTGTCCTGGAACTCCTTCTGTAGACCAGGCTGGCTTTAAACTCGGAGATCTGCCTGTGTCTGCCTCCTGAGCGCTGGGATTAAAGGTGTGTGCCACCACTGTTTTTTTTCGTCACTTTTCCTTGAGGAACTAACTCTCTACCAATTCATTGATAAGAGTAGTTATTTTTTAAAGGGTGATAGAATAGGCTTTTCAATTTAATAAGATTCTTGGTATGGAATTTCCTCTAGGGCTTTCTAATTGTAAGGTTCTTCAGTGTGTTTAGTTTTCTTATGGTGTAGGTTACTTTCCAACTAATAGAAGAGACCCTTTTTAGTTTGTCTTCTGCTGCCCCATGTTTGGTTTCTTTCATTGATGCTTATTAGCGTGCGACACATCCATCCTTAGTGATTCTCTAGTCAAGTCAGTTCTTCCCTTTTGAGAGTCTGAAATCTCTTCGATGTTAGGAGTTCCCTCTTGTCAGACTAGCAGTCTGAGAAAGAGCAGTTCTGGCCTGAGTTTTTTGTGTTTTTTTTTAATATGTAACTTATTTTTATTTTGTGTTTGTTGGTGTCTTGCCTGCATATATGTCTGTGGGAGGGTGTCAGAGGTCCTGGAACTGGAGTTACAGACAAGTGTGAGCTGCTGTATAGGTGCTAGCAATTGAACCTGGATCCTTTGGAAGAGTGCTGTTAATCACTGAGACCTCTCTACACCCCAGCTGCTAGAGTTTGGAATTTGGGAAGGATCATAACTTTAAGGTGAAAGTTTTGGACTTCTCAGCGTCCACTTTCTGCTAAATTACGCCCAGTCATTGGTATTGTGATATATATAAATCAACTGCTAGGGCAAACCAAGTTCCCAATTCCATAAAACACTAGAAAAACACCCAATTAGTGCCTAGAAAACAAGCTACCTTGTGTTAGGTATGACTTGTCAAACATATGTGTTCACCTATCCATGTTATGGGTGATCTTAGGTTTAATTTGATCAAGTCAGAAGGTGTTAGAATCCCAGCAAAAGGAATTAGGCAGATAAAGGAATCAGAGGTCAGTGCCAGATGGAGCACAAGCCTTGATCTCACTTCGGGTTACCCAAAGTAGAAACAGCATGAGATCTTTGTAAGTGTATTTACAGAGATCCACTGTAGTTATGGAACAAATGGCAGATATGGTAAGGTGCAGATGACAGAGACAGCAGGAGAGTGAACCTTGAAATTTCTTCATTTCTAACTTCAAATGAAATTCTGCCTGGTGGTCTTTTTTGTTCTGTTTTATATTAGCAGTGCTGGGGAAGGAACCTAGGGCTTAGTGCATACTAGGCAAGTGCTCTACCACTAAGGTACTTCTTAGCCCTTGAACTGTATTTCTTAGGGCAGACAGGTCCCATACTGTTACCGTACAGATTGCTGCTAGAGAAGAGATCTGTAGCGTGAGTACATGCACAGAGCCAGACTCCCTGGGTTTCAGTCTCAGTTCTTCTACTCACTCTTGTGTGATACTAGGCAAGCTACGTAGTCTTTCTCTGCTTGTGTTTCTTCATCTTTAATTGGAATAACTACCTGTGCTGGTTACTGTTAACTCAATTTACAGAATCTAGAATTATCTGGGATATAGGCCTCTGAGCACATCTGTGGGAGAATCTTAATTGCATTGAGGTTAAAAGACTCACTGTCCACTCTAGGACAGGCGGAGCCATTCCATGGCTGGGATACTGGACTGCGTAAGTGGAAAAGCAGTTAGCATCATCTCTCTGCTTCTCATTGTGGATGCAGTGCGATCAGCTGCTTCAGGCTCCCACCACTCTGACCTTCTTATTGATGGAGCTGTGAGCTAGAGTCAATAAAAACCCTTTCTTAAGTCTCTTTAGTTCAGAGTATTTGAGCACAGCAACAAAAAAAGAAACCAAGAGTTTCTAAATGTAGTAAACATATGTAAGACTTGTTCTGTTAGACTGGTGCCTGGAGTAGATTCTGTGAAAGTGTTCTCTGTTGCTGTTGTTATTAACAGTAGGAGCTGTCTTGGTCTGTGATGCCTTCCTTGATGGTCTTCTAATGGTTTGCATTGAAGGGACTGGGTAAAACAGATGCAGTTTCAAGTTTTTCTTTTCTGTTTTATGGAGATAGAAGTAGATACTGGCAAATGAAATAGGGAGAACAGCCTGAGGTTGACTTTCCACTGAAGCAGTATATAGTGATGCTTGCTCTTCTCTCAGCAAGTTCTCAACAATATGGTTGAGAAATAATGGGAATAAATACACCAGTAAGCATGGTTCTGCCAGAGACTTGAGAATGCACTTATTTTTGTAGATGTTTGCTTGTTGTTAAAGACAGAGGTCTCTGTAGCCCTAGCTGGCCTGGAATTTGCTATGCAAATCAGGCTGCCCTGGGACCCTGTTGATGGAAGTGCCTGTCCCAAATAAACACCAGAGGCTTTTATTAATTATAAACTGGCCTATTGTTCAGGCTTATTGATAACTACCTCTTACAATTTAATTAACCCATAATTCTTATCTATGTTTAGCCATGTGGCTTGGTACCTTTTCTCAGTAAGGGATTCTCATCTTGATTCCTCTGTTTCTGTCTGACAACTGCAGAGAGACTGCATCTCTGTGTTTCCTCTTCCCACAATTCTCCTAATCTGTTTGCCCCACTTATACTTCCTGCCTGGCTACTGGCCAATCAGCATTTTATTAAACCAATATTGGCAACAAATCTTTACAGTGTTCAAGAGCATTATCCCACAGCAGGACCCTATAGCATTCTCTCTGTGCTTCCTAGGTGCTAAGGTAAGAGGCATGTGTCACTATGTCAGCTAACATACTGAGTTTTATAAATCTGAGAGGGTATTGTTCTTCTAATTCACAAGCTAAGTCATTTATTTTTAACTTTTTTTTGTTTTGTTTTGTTTTTCGAGACAGGGTTTCTCTGTGGCTTTGGAGCCTGTCCTGGAACTAGCTCTTGCAGACCAGGTTTGTCTCGAACTCACAGAGATCCGCCTGCCTCTGCCTCCCGAGTGCTGGGATTAAAGGCGTGCGCCACCACTGCCCGGCATTTTTAACTATTTTTAAAATTGTCCTTTGATTCATGCTTTTTGGAAGTATGGTGCTTAATTTTCAAAGATGAGATTTTTGTGAGTATTTTACTGTTTTCTATTTCAGTTTCATCCTTGCTAGGGATATTTGGTTCTTAAACAGCCTGTGTTTGAGGCTCTACATGCAGTCTTATCTTGGCCAGTGTGCAGTGTGTACCTGTAAAAAAAAAGTGCAATGACTGCTGTATATAATGTTCTCTGTGTGTGATTTTTCCATTTTTCATTACTACAACAAACTACCTGAAACAGGCTATGTACTAAGGAGAGAGAGAGAGATTTATTTGAGGCTGAAGGTAAAACTCTGATCACCTCCCAAAAGCCCTCCCTCTAAACATCAGAGTCACAGGGATTTCCTCCCATGTTAACCTCACAGTGGAAATACAATTTCAGCAGGAGTGTGATAGGGTAGGGAAAGTGGGGATGGGTGTCAGACTTTGACATGGACCTTACTGACCTTACTCAGACCGTGTTACTGTTTGTCACTTAGTCTCTGTGCTTTGCTGTACATTCCAACACATGTACACTTAGACATAGTCATTTGTTGTGTTGTTTCCTTTTATTTGGCTTTGAATTTGTAGCCCTCTTGCCTCAGCCCCTCAGATAGCTCAGGGTGCAGACTGCAATTACAGGCCTGGCTTAGCTGAGCTCTTTGTTAGTGCAGGTGGTGCTGGTTTGCTTTTGTTTTTTGTTTTGGTTCATGGTGCTTATTTTGGCAGAAGTTGGATTGTAACACTTATTATGACAGGGTGCTAAAAATCTCTAAAATATTTATCATTTCTCCTTGTAATTCTTTGAGCTTTCGTATATTTGAAAGTTATATTTTTAGGCATTTATACTTTTATGGTTATTATAAATTCCTGGTAGTTAGTCTCTGTACTTTTGAGATCAACCTTGCCCCTCTCCTCCATTACTTTAAGCCCACCCAGTATAATGAGATCCTACTTTTTCATTCATCCTGACATTCATCGATACGTTTCCTCTGTTAATGCCTAGTCTAATTATAGCACATGCTTTAGGGAAGTAAAAGAGGAAAGCACCCCTTCTCTACTTGCCTTTCCTTTCCTTTAGCTTCTGGTGCTCTCCGTGGCTTCAAGATGCACATTTCTGTCTTCCTGTGCTCTGAGAACTTGTCTAACTTTTCTGGTAGTCCCATCTGTTAGGAACAAGTTCTTCACTCTCCTTATCTAGACATACTTTTATTTTTACTCCTGATTTTCATTTGCTTGTTTGTTCTGGCTGTAAGCATCTGTTTTTATGCTACAGCTTATGTATGGAGTGGTCAGAGGACAGCTTGTGGGAGTCATTCTCTCCGTCCATCATGTGGAGACCAGGGATCAGACTCAGTTATCAGGACTTTCCAGCAAGCTCTTTTATCAACCGATCCATCTTGCTTAAAGATGGATCTTGTCTTTAGTCTTAAAGAATGCTTTCTGAAGATGTATGATTCCAAGTTGTACTTGTATTTGTTTTTTGTCTTTTGTCCTCTTTGGTAGCTCTTGCTAGCCTGGAACATTCTGTAGACCAGGCTGACCTCGAATTCACCAGATCCACCTGCCTCTGCCCCTAGTGCTAGGATTAAAGGTGTGCGCCTCCATGCCCAGCTGTCCTCTGTTGCTTCTGATGTGGAAATTCATAGCAGTCAGTCCTGTCATTAATTTATTGAATGCTGTGTATTCTCTTTTTCTGACTTGAGAGTTTTCTCTCTAGTCTCAGTCTGATTATGATGTGACTACCATTGTTTTTCTTTGTATTTTTCCTGTTTGGGCTTCACTGAGCTTTGTGCGTCTATAAATCTATGTCTTTTATCAAATTTGGGAATTAGGGCTATTGTTTCTTCAAATATTTTTTATTCTGTTTCATTCTCTTGCTGGCACTCCAGCTATACATGTGTCAGGGCTTTGGTTTTATCCAGGAAATCCGTCTGAGGTTGTGTTCATTACCTTCTAAACCATTCTCTCGTTCTCTCTCTTCTTATATTGGAAAATTTCTATTGTTCATTACGTACTGACTGTTACTTCCAATTTCAGGTAAGTTTTTTAGATACGTTTTAATCCCAGGATTTCTGATTGGCTGTTTCATAGTATCTGCTTCTTCAAAGAGGTGTCCTATATGTTTAGTCACTACAAACCATTTTTCTTTTTTTTTTTTTTTTATTGTTGGGCTGAGTTAGATGGCTACTTTTGGTTACTCTGTTCTGAATCTGTCTTTTTTTTTTTTATCTCGGTCAATTTGCATCAATTGCTCTCTCTTTTTGAATAGCGTGTTGAGTAACTTGGGATATAGTCAGCTATGCAGGCTCTTTAGTCTTTTGTTTTATTCCTTTGAAGAGTGTTGGAGTATTTTGTTTTGGAAAGGTACTGGAGTTGGATTTTATAAACTGCCTGTCCTGCAGTAGCCAGCATCTGACGTGTCTTTCCAGCTCTTCTCTTTTAGAGTTAACTGGTTTCTCAGTGTGTGCTCTATTCTTACTTATTGCGGGTGTTGGCTAGAGACATGGACAACATTATGCAAAGAGACTGGAACTTTGACTTTCCGTATTTAGGATTTCATTAGGAGTTTTAGCTGTTCCCAGTATATGAAGTCTTGATGTTAAGAATGAAGCCATCAAAATCAGAGATCTTGACAGATGCCCTTCCACTTCCCAATTCAGAACCCTTTCTGTTCCTTGCTTGTCTCTGTGACTGTTCAGAGCTGTATCTATGAGGATAGATAGTATAAGCATGTAACAGAATAATAAAGTCAGTGTGACTTATTCTTTGCTAGCCATCCTGAGTCCATTGCCACTTTCTCCCTCCATTCTGTATTCTTCTCTTTCCCTTCCCCTTACCCCCCCCCATCTCTGTCTCCTTCTCCCTCCATCCTCTTAAATTCAGAACCAGCAGGCATTACTATGATCACTAATGACAGGGTAAGCAAGGTCACACGCCCTTGTTAGCAAACATTCCCAAAAGTACTGCTTTTAATTCTGGGGAGAGTAGTTCCAAATACCTTGTATTTCTGCAAATTGTGGTCACCATAGCTGGGTTAACTTCTAGCAAGTTAGACATTTCAGTGAAGTCATCCTTTTTAAGACAATGAGGTCTTGTCTTTGATAGTAACTCTCCACTTGGTGTGTATAATATCATTTCTGAACACTTAACATTTTCACCTAAATCATCACAGTTGTGATATTGGGATAATTTCTCTTGTAGAGAGAATCAAAAGTTTTGTGTTTCAAAAACAAAATTGTAGCAGATTTGATAATTAAAAATTTGTAATTAGTGTAAAAGCAAAAGGAACATTAATAAAGAGAGCATAATATTTATTTTCAAAGCTTTTGCACAGTTTGACATAAGCATGCAGCCAGCCCTGAGAGCAGATTTGTGTAGTTTGTATGGGAACTGTAGCAGAATGCAGTTTCAGTTGAAAGGGTAAGTTAAAAGCCGGGCAGTGGTGGCGCAAGCCTTTAATCCCAGCACTCAAGAAGCAGAAGCAGGCGGATCTCTATGAGTTCGAGGCCTACTTGGTCTACAGAGCAAGTTCCAGGTCAGGCACCAAAGCTGTACAGAGAAACCCTGTCTCGAAAAACAAAAAACGAAAAAAACCATACAGTAGGCCCAAGGCAGGATGCTAAGTGTATGAAACATGAACTCCCTTAACTATACTCTGCCATGTCAATAAAATAATTCTTCTCTCAACTAGATATGAAGAGGCTGAAGTTCGGAAAAAACTCGAAGAAAAGGACAGACGGGAGGAAGAGCAGCTGCAACAGCAGAAAAGGCAGGAGGCAGGAAGAGAGGACAGTGGTGCGGTGGCCAAACGCTCTTTGGAGAATGTATCGGATTCCAAAAACAAAACCCAAAGGGTATTTCAAGTTTATTGTGTAAATCTGGCTCTGTTTGCAATTGCCTGTAAGGAATTGAGGAACCACTGTAAAATTCTTTGAAGCAACAGGGATAACATTTCATGTGATTAATCAGAAACTGAATCAAATGTCCCAGCAGCAGTTGGTTCTGGGTTTTCCTGTTCTGGCCATCGTAAACTAACGAGGGGGCACGAGAGGCAGCCTTGATTAGGATCTGGTCCATCTGCATTCTGGGCTCTATCGAGCCTTGCCTAACAACTCTTGCTGGAAACAGGATCCTAAGGTATCTTTTCCCTCATAATGAAATCTACATTAAGAGAAGGACTTGGGCCAAGTGTGGGCCAGGCGTGGTGAGGCACACCTTGAATCCTAGAATTTGGGAGGCAGAGGCAGGAGGATCTCTTGAATCTGAAGCCAGCCTGGTCTACAGAGAGAGTTCCAAGGTAGCCAGGGCTGTTACACAGAGAAACCATATTTTGAAAAACCAAAAATAAATAAACTAAAAAAAGAGAGAAGGACTCGGTTTGATGCTTTATTTGGTCCCAAACAGTTTCTGTTTGTGTCTGGAGTCTTATTCACTTCTTCCTTCATTCCTTTGTCTATTCATTTTCCCTGTGTCTATCTGTCGCTCTCTGCATTTCATTTAGTATTCTCAGCGATTGACAAGCTCTCCTTACCAAAAACCACCAGCAGCTCAGTCTCTGCCAGCTGTCACTGTGCCTCTTTGCTTTCAGAAATTACCCTTTCTAAAGCATAAATCTCTTCTGAATTGTTGAAATCCTCGGAAGCCTTCTGCTTTGCTTCCTCTGACCTTTTGTGCATTTTGTAGACATTTGTAGCAGTCCTGTCCCTGTGTGTTGGTTATTGTTGTCATTTGGAAGATGTTTTACTGGGCTGGGCACTCTGGAAAGGTGAAGAAATGTCATCTTCCATTGTTGGAATTCATGATGTGTGACAAAACCACAACTTAGGGAGATATTTTTCAACAGGTCAAGTGACTGCTGCACCAAATAATAGGACTTGTAAGATTGTATGAAGGGAACTTTTTCATTTTGTTGACTTTGCAAAAGTGAGTAGTCACTTTTTTTTTTTTTTTTTAAGTTGAGACCGGGTCTCTTGAAGCCCCGGCTAGCACAGATTCACTATGTAGGCAAGACAGCCTTAAATTCCTGTTCCTCCTACCTCCACCTCTCAATTTCTAGGGTTATAGGCCTTTGTAATCATACCCAGTTAACGGGATGCAGGGGCAAGCAAATGGCCAGCTGAGCCACAACTCCAGCTGCATCTTTGTTCCTTTCACTTTAACCTATGCCCTGCTGTATCTGTCTCCTACCCCTGTTCTTTTGCTTGTTTGTTTGAAAACAGTCTCCAGCTGCTTTGCTGTTTGACTGCTATTCATCTCACATAACTGCAGTTCTGTATCCCACCCTGAATGTAGCAGTAACTCCTCAGTGTTTCCTGGTACTCGGTCTATATCAGACTTTCCTACCTCTCTTAACATAATTGACGCTAAACAGGAACTGTCTTTTCCTTGTTATATGTCTTAAGGTTCTAAAATAACCCCTACTTGAGATTCTCCTCCCAGAACTTTTCATTCTGTCCACTTGGCTGGATTGAGACAGCGAACCACATTTTGTGTTGTTCCCCCGGCCTGTAGGTTTTCATTGTTTCCAGCATTGTCAGGGGAGGTGCAAGTTTGTTTCATGATAAGAATTCTCTGCAGAATTGCTTGTGTTTCATATTGTGTCGCACTAAGAGGCAGGTGATATACATAACTTGTGCAAATGTGCGCATACAAGTGTGCTGCTAACTTGACCCATAGGTCCAGATGGGTCCTCAGTTTTCCCATCTGTAAAATGAACTCCCTTCCTACAGGGTCACCTTGGTTAGAAAACGTAAACTAAGTGGTATGTTGTATTACTTGATTTCCCATTAATTTTATAGTGGAAGGCGCCGACTAGAATAGCTAGAATTGCTGTTTCATTTCAGAAGCACTTTCTAATTAAGTACTACTTTTAAATTATATGTGACACCTCCTTAAGAAAATTTGAGAATGAACAGTGATTCTGATATGTACGCTGCTGCATATTTTAGCTGCTGCCTAGTAAAAGAACACAGCAAAGCCATTATGTGTCTGAATTCTTGAGGGTGGAGGGCATCACTGGGTATTGAGCCCAGTGCTTCATGCCCTTGAGGCAAGTGCTCTACTACTGAGCTCTATTCCTCTTTATGCGCATTTTTATAAAGTACTGTTATTCACACACTGTATTTCTTAGTTTTCTATTGTAATTAAGTTTTAAATTTGAGCCTTTTTTTCCTATGAAATTGAAACTCTTTTCCTCTGTGAACTAGATCAATGGTGAGAAGAGTGAAAAGGGTGGAGCTGCAGAGAAAGGTATGTGAGACAGGATGTCCTTTCAAGTTCTTGTGAGTTTCCTCAGTTCGATACAGCGAGGGTCTCGGCACATGTGTGTTTTCCTGTACTCTACAAATACATTGAAATGCTGTAAGTTCTGTATTGATTTCCTCGGGGGGGGGTTATGGTTATTTTAGCCTGGCATGATAAGCAGTTGTTTACTTATCTTCTTTTCTAGATGCAGTAGTTAAACTAATAGTGTTTGAGAGGATGGACTCTCGGAAACTGCTCCTCAGTATCTTGATATATGATACCACTTAACCACTCTACCCCAGGTTACCATCTGGAAAGGGGGTTTGCATTTTCTTTTCCTGTTGCTATGATAAAATACTTTTAACAAACTGGGTGGTGGTGGTGCATACCTTTAATCCCAGCACACTGGAGCAGATCTCTGTGAGTTTGAGGCCAGCCTGGTTCAGAGTGAGTTACAGGACAGCCAGGGCTACACAGAGAAACCCTGTCTCAAAAATAAAATACCCTAACAATTTATGAGAGGAAGGTTTAGTTGTGGCTCATGGTTCCAGGCACAGTTCACCACAGCGGGGAAGTCATGGTGTTGGGAGCAGAGAGAGGTGACTGCTAGCTCTCACCCAAACAGGACCTCAGGCATGGAACTGTGCCCCCATAGTTAACTGTCAAAGGAGTTGATAAGGAAAGAGGTTCATAGTTAATTTCAGCTGATACATGTTGAGCTTTCAGAATCCACAGTAAATTTAAGAGTTATTCACTGTTATTATTTGTGACTCTGCAGTTGTAAGAATTATTTAACAAGTGCCCTCACCTCCTGGGGAAAAAATCTGAACCTGTAATTTGTATTTATTTCTAGGTGGTATTGATGATCTCATGATAAATATCTGACCTAGCAATAGGATTTAGGAAGTTGACTTCATCTACTAGAGATATTTTATGCTCTTTCAGAAAGGATTAAAATTAAACATAATTATGTAACACAAACACTTAGGTACCGAGCATACTATCATACAGTAATCTCGAAAGTAAACTAAGTAGTGTAGGTGTAATAGCTCATGATGCTTAGCTATTATCCTTCTGGGTGACTTGTGTTCTCTGCTTGTTTAGTCTGCTCATTCAAATTGATCTTGATGGTTTGAGAGGAAGGAAGGAGGTTTTAGCAGCTATTCATAAGATTACCTGTGTTTCTCACAGCTGTAGAAACAGCCCTCTATATTTAAAGTTGCTTGTGATTTCTTATTTATTTATTTATTATGTATATGGTGTTCTGTCCGCATGTATGCCTGTAGGCCAGAAGAGGGCACCAGACCTCATTACAGATGGTTGTGAGCCACTATGCGGTTGCTGGGAGTTGGACTCAGAACCTGTGGAAGAGCAGTCAATGCTCTTAACTGCTGAGCCATCTCTCCAGCCCCAGCTTGTGATGGTGTTTTTTGTTTTTTGGTTTTTTTTTCGAGACAGGGTTTCTCTGTGGCTTTGGAGCCTGCACTGGAACTAGCTCTTGTAGACCAGGTTGGCCTCGAACTCACAGAGATCCGCCTTCCTCTGCCTCCTGAGTGCTGGGATTAAAGGCGTGCACCACCACTGCCCGGCTTGTGATGGTTTTTGATCTTTCACTTCAGGTCGTAAAGCTGACAAAAAGTAGCAACATAGAGTTTTGTTTGGTTTATTTTTGCCAAGTTGCACACCCTATCCCAATTAAATAAATAATTGGAAATCTAAACATTCAGATGGTCTTCATAGCACAGCACTTCTCCAAAGACTCAAAAAGGAATTCAAAGATAAACTAGAACCTTTTGAGACTCCTTTGTTATGACAACAACTTATCTGTAGCCTGACCTTGAATTTTGTATGCAGTCAGGGATGACCTGGATAGTACCAGCTGAGCCATATCACCAGCCCTGGTGATTTTATTAACAGTGTATTTTGGTGTGTGAATTGTTTTCTGTCCTTAATAAGACACATATTTAATTTTCTTTCTTTGTGATTAGTAGTAGAAGGAACACCAGATCCATTGGTGACCATGACATAAAGTTTTTAACTGGGTGATGCTGGCACAATGGAATCAAACCCAGAGCCAAGCACAGCTAGGCAGACACTATTCCATCAAGCTCTATGTCCAGCCTGTATATAAACAAGACGTGGGATTTGTCTCCTAGTAAATGTTAACACAAATTATACTTAGTGTTCTTGTAAAAGATAAAACATGGTACGACAGGATGGCAAGTCAGATGCCAAGTATACTTTGCTCTTGGAAGTATGCTAATGTGCCAGCACATAGGACTGGGTGTTTCTTGTTGTTTACTTCTGTGTCTCTCACTTCCAAGGAGCAATCACAGCAAAGGAGCTGTATACAATGATGATGGATAAAAACATCGGCTTGATTATAATGGATGCTCGAAAAATACAGGATTATCAGCATTCCTGTATCTCAGGTTCTCTCAGTGTTCCTGAAGAAGCTATCAGTCCAGGGTAGGTCACTATGTGTTTGGATAGAAATGGAGGAGGAATGGATCTGGGGGAGAGGGAACGTGTGTGCGGCTGCGAGGAGAGGAGGAAGGGGATGTAATATATGAGAGAGCAATAAATTTTAAAAAATACAGCTGGGTGGTGGTGACACACACCTTAAATCCCAGCACTTGGGAGGCAAAAGCAGGCTGATCTCTGAGTTCAAGGCCAGACTGTTCTACAGAGTGAGTTCCAGGATAGCCAGGACTACACAGAGAAACTTTGTCTCAAAAAAACAAAAAAGAAAGAGGGTTCTGCTGTGCTAACAGGCTGGCCTTGAATTTGTGACCCTTCCTTTTGGCCTCCCTAGTGTGCAAATGACTGTGCTCTTGCATTCAACCTGTGCTTTGATAGTCATCTCTATCACTGTGTATAGGGCAGTGTGTTCATTCTCATCGCTCTTTGTGTCCCTTTGTGTGACTACAGTATAATTTACTTACCTGTGTTCTTTCTAGACTTGCCCTTTATATATTGGATTTAATAGTGCTTTTTCCATTTATACAGGGACATATGAATTTATTAAAATAAACTATAATTAAATTCTTTGATTATTAAGTTATATTTTAAATTTAATTATAGGACAAATTATGACAATAACACATGAGAAACTTAAATTTAGGAAATGCTTGTTGATTCTGTTATTTCCCAATAAGTGTTCACTAGAATGCAAATAAATGCCCCTTAAAAACCTCTTATTCCATTTGTTTCCATTCTTTTAGGCTGTACGCCTTGATCTGTCTCTATAAGGACAGCTAGGAGATGGTATTTTATATTAGCTCCTCTTCACTTCCCAGTAGATAAAGTAACCAGTGTTATTACTTAGGAAGAGGTTTGTTTTGTTTAATTCTTAGTCCACCATTTTATTTTATTTGCGGATAGGTTTCACCAGTCCCACTCAGCTTGCTAGTATTGTCAGTTAAATACTGAAATGCCTGCTAAATGCTGAATGGTTTCTAAGCATCGGCACCTTTTACCAAAGGAATGGGTCTGTTATTCTGTCATTCAGCAAATATTTACTGAGAGGTATGCTGGGTTACTAGGCTTCTAAGTGATGAGGCTTAATCGGTGAACAGATAGAAGTTGTTGTCTTTGTAAAGCTTTAATTAAATAAGCAGATAAGATAGATAAGAAAAACAATAAAAATTAAAAATACAATGTTCTTTATGTTAATAAGGTGTGGTAGTGGGTATATATTGGGATGTGTGGGTGTGTCTATCTGTCTTGGAGTAGACCCTAAAATTTAGTTTCAGGAAGACTCACAGAAAAGTTCTTAACAAGTGTTAAATATGTAGGGGGGAAGTGGTGGTGTACATTCTGAGGTCAGGCCTAGGGAGCAAACAGAGAATACAGCAAGAATAGAAGCCATTAGGCAGGATCACTGAATGAGTCAAGAATCAAAGGTCAGTGACTGGTGTGGGTGAGCAGAGGGGGCAAGAGTTCAAGAAGAGAAGGAAGCAGTAAGAGGATTGTGTCACGGGCCAGCTTCCATATGAGCAAAGGGGTAGCTGAGAACGTGCTGATGAAAGGATGTAAGTGTAGAGCTGAGCTGTAATGTGCCGTGATTGCCCAGCTGTGAAGTGGCAGTAACGTCTCCTGTACCGCTGTGAGGATTCAATAAGATCCGAAGCATACAGAGCAGCACCTGACACTGCCAGGTTGTGTGTGCTTGCTAATTAAATTAAATCTTGCAGTTTAGCTATTATATGTATAGGAAGAAGTGAGCTTAAATATGAGTAATATTGCTGAGGTGATTCCAGTGTAGATTTGGTGAAGGAAGTTGTCTGGATGATTTCCTGTTTCAGTTTTGTGTTCACCCCCCGTTTTTTTTTTCTTTTGTTTTTCGAGACAGGGTTTCTCTGTGGCTTTTGGAGCCTGTTCTGGAACTAGCTCTTGTAGACCAGGCTGGCCTCGAACTCACAGAGATCCGCCTGCCTCTGCCTCCCGAGTGCTGGGATTAAAGGCATGAGCCACCACTGCCTGGCTCCATTTTTTTTTTTTAAAGCAGTCAGAATTAAGTCTGTTTCTTTCCCTCCCTAATAATTATTAAAAAGCACTAACATGCAGTAACAAAGGGGTTGAGTAAAGTTTTTACTGGTGTGGCAGAGTACAAACCTCATTTCTCCACTTTACCTCAATACAAATGTTCATTCATTTCAGAGTCACTGCCAGTTGGATTGAAGCAAACCTCTCAGATGATTCTAAAGACACTTGGAAAAAGAGGGGGAGTGTGGACTATGTGGTGCTGCTCGACTGGTTTAGTTCAGCAAAAGATTTGCAGCTTGGAACCACGCTGAGGAGTCTGAAAGATGCCCTTTTCAAGGTCGGAAGCTCCCCCTGCTACTTTGACAAGCTCTAGCTGATTGTTGGGTAATTGTGGAGACTGGGTTTGACTGGTTCCGCTAGACTTTTAAACCAGCTTGTTCGCCTAGGAAGTTTTATTCAGTAACCACCTTAAAGGTGAACATTTAATATTGAAAGTCATAAAGTGTTCTTGAGCGGGGACTCAGCTACTCCAATTTTGGAAATTTTATTAAGGGGGTTGGGTGGTATGCTTATCTTTGGTGTTTATTCCAGCATTGGGGGTATCCGTACATATACACATGCACATACACACACAGTCGTAATCATTATAAATGATACAGCTGTTATTGACATTCATGTAAAAGAAAAAGCTGCAAATTAAGAGCTTCATCATTTTATAAAAATGCATTTTGAAAAGTGTGTATGTATGTGAAGACTAGGAACTAACTCCAGAATGTTAGGGAGTGTCTCTGGGTGGTCAGGTTTTACATACTTTTGTCTTGGATTTGTTTTATTACTTTCCTTCTAAGATCACAGGTTGTTTTTTGGTTAAAACTTGTGTTGATTTATACCTAATACTTCATTTAAAGTTGGATTTTGAATTTAATTTCTTTGTTTTCATTTTGCAATTGTTCTGCATTTTGTTTGTTGTGGGTTGTGATTTCTGCTGTCAAGAGACTGCTACCATCTTTAAAATATTCTGTCTTTATTTTGTAGTGGGAAAGTAAAACTGTCCTGCGCCATGAGCCTCTGGTGTTGGAGGGGGGCTATGAAAACTGGCTCCTTTGCTATCCGCAGTATACAACAAACGCTAAGGTCACTCCTCCCCCTCGAAGCAAAACTGAAGAGGTGTCTGTCTCATGTATGTATGTGAAGTTTGTTTAAAATTGCTCAGTACAGAATAAAACATTTATATGTTTAGGGTAACCTTGTTTGTATATGCCTTTGTCCTGTTAAATACTAGCTTGTTTTCAGGCAAAATAGTGCAGACTAGGGATTCATGTTTTAAGACTGTAGTGATTGCCATTTCATTCACATTTAGCTATCACAAAGAACATGTATAACATAAATATTGTGTTGGAGTTTACTGTTTTTAAAAACGATGCATTTTTCTTTTGGGGATTTTAGTGGATTTTACTTACCCCTCACTGGAAGAACCAGTTCCTCCCAAACTTCCTGCCCAGATGTCTCCTTTACCTATAGAAGTAGATGAAAATGCAGAATTGGTAACTGGTCAAGATGAAAAACCGAGACCACAGAACTTGTCAGCTCTCGCCGGACCCAGTGCTGCTCCCAAAGCCGAACCTTCACCCATAACTCAGCCAGTGCCTGCTACAAAGACTGTCCCACAGGTATTCTTTTTTTTTCTTTCAACTAATTTATTATTTTTTTGTTTTGATACTATATTGACACATAACATACAGAAAGAGTTATCTGTAACCTGTGACACCTTGGAAAACATCAGAAGCATCTGTACATCTTATCACCTTTATTTTTCCTAAAAGTTTTTATAATCCATCCCTGTGGCCATGGCTTTATTAGATCACTTACAAGATTTCAGATCAGCTGGTGGCCATTTCCTACACCCTGTACCAAAGGCTTGTTTTCAGAAGTGAGCTGAAGAGCTCAGCTGGTTACACTGCAGTGATTTGACCAGCACAGCTGTCCTGGCGAAGCTAGCAAATGCTCAGGCCCTCTTACAGATGGTCTGGAGTCCACACGTAGCCCACATGTCACCCAGAGTTTATGTCCTCTCTGCGTTCCTTCTGATAGTTGTGATGCAGCACCGTTGAGAAGAGTTCCCTGCATGCTCAGGCAGGAACACATTGCCATGTGGAACCCATCACTTTGGCGTGTGAACCTGTCATTAGGAAGGGTATTTTGCGTGCTTTTGCATATGAAAGATGTGAGTTGTCAGTATTTTGGTTTTAAAGCATCATTTTAGTACCATTTCATTGCAGTTTGAAATGTTAACAATAGTTATTTAAGCCTGAGGTGGTGGCCTTTAATCCCAGCACTCAGAAGGCAGAGGCAGGCAGATCTTTGTGTGTTCAAGGCCAGCCTGGTCTACAGAGCTAGTTCCAGGACAGCTAAACTCTCCTGAAAGTTGTTAGAGCAGCCAAAGCAGGTCTTAACACCCACATTCCAGGAATTGGGCAGCCGTCTTAATCAGCTGCAGGGCTGCGGAGAGCTCAGTAGGTAAAGCACCTGCTGTGCAGCATGAGAGCCTGAATCCAGAGTCCCAGAGCCCACAACAAAGCCACGTGCAGCATCACACACCTGGAATCTCAGGACTCGCTGGCCTGCCAACTTACCCTGATCGGTGAGCTCCAGGTTCAGTGAAAGGCCCATCTCAGAAAGTAAAGATGGAGGACCAACAAGATGGCTCAGCAGCCAAAGATGACTGAGTTTGATCCCTAGGACCCATGTTGTAGGAGAGAACCAACTCCCACAGATCATCCTCTGACGCCCCCTCCAAAAATTAAATAAATAATTACATAAAATTAACAATAGCATTTAAAAAACAGAACAGTAAGGTGAAAAAGAGGGCTAGTGAGATGGTGGCACTTACGTACAGACCTAATGCTGTGAGTTCAGTCTCTGGATCTTACAAGATGGCATGGGAGACCCAACCTCTCGGTTGTCTTGACCACACTTGACTCTGCAGTCACACTCATGTGCAGCATGCACACACAGTAAACAAAATGTCTTCATATTAAAGAATGGAAAGTAGGCCCTGACAGTGGTGGTGCACACCTTTAATCCCAACCCTTAGCAGGCAGATCTTTGTGTGTTTGAGGCCAGCCTGGTCTACAAAGTGAGTTCCAGGACATTTGCACAGAGAAACCCTATCTCAAAAACAAGACAAACAAACAAAAAGAATGAAAAGTAGATAGGCCATGGTAAAATGTTTATTTATTCATTTTGTGCTTGAGTGTATGTGTGTACACTACAGCCTAAGTGTAATGAGTAACACTGTAAAGTAGGGTTTTATTAAACAAGAGATACATGTGTTGACAGAGGTTTCTGCCCCTCCTGTCCTGCAGCTGTTCAGTCCCAAAGAAACACATAGAGGACTACATTAAGTATAAACTGGTTAGCCTATTAGCTCAGGTTTCTTATTAGTCTGTGCTAGCCACGTGGCTTGATACCTTTCACCAGTGAGGCATTCTCATCTTGCTTCCTCTGCATCTGGATCACGGCTGTAGCCCGAGCCTTTCCTCTCCCAGAATTCTACTGTTCTGGTCACCCCACCTATACTTCCTGCTTGGCTACTGGCCAATCAATGTTTTATTAAACCAATACAAGTGACAAATCTTGCAAAGTACAAGACCACAGTTACACAGCAAACATGGTCAGATTTTTTGGAAAAAGATTACTTGAGTGGGTGACTGGCTGGGCAGGTAAAGGCACTGGCGACATAAACCTGAACTTGAGTTTGATCCCTGGAAAGAGTTCCATAAAGGTGGGAGGAAAGAACCAACTCCACAAAATATGTGGAGCATATGTGATGTGCCCACACATTATATACACACATAATTTGTAAAATGAGGAAAAACGTTAAGTGATCACTCTCATCACAGTGTAGGGAAGTAACTAGAAATGGAAGGAAACAGGCGAACAGGCAGTGGGAGGCTGTGCTGGAGTTCTGGAGAGAGAATGATCTTGGGTATAGACTTCTGAGTAGCCACAGAGATATGTGTACAGCCATGTGCAATTTCACCAGGCAGCAGAAAACTGGGAAGAACATGGCCTAAAACTGTCAGCTGACTGCTTTTACAGCTGTTTGGAGAGTGAAGGGAAACTCCATGTTTGTGGAGATGGGCAGGAATGGAGCTTCAATCTCCTCTGTCAGGTCTAGGTGCTATGGTTGAGCATTAAGGCATATGTAACTCTTCTGAGCACAGAATACCTCACTGCAAACTAAAACTGAAGTAACACTCCTATATTTTGCTGAGGTTGGAGAATTGTGGGTTTGAAGCCAACTTGACCTATGTGCCAAGACACAAAAAGCATGCTTTGTTCTGTTTGTGTTTCTCTAAGGTTGATCGTACGAAAAAACCAGTGGTGAAATTGCCTGAAGATCATAGAATAAAATCTGAGAATACAGATCAGAGTGGAAGAATTCTTCCTGATCGTTCCACCAAGCCAGTATTTCCTCCTCCGACTGCCATGTTAACAGATGAAGAAAAAGCCCGTATTCATGAAGAAACCGCCCTTCTCATGGAGAAAAACAAACAGGAGAGGGAACTTTGGGAAAGGCAGCAGAAGGAGCAAAAAGAGAAGCTGAGGAGGGAGGAACAGGAGCGCAAAGCTGGAAAGACACAGGACTTGGAGGAACACATCAGTGAGAACCAACCAAAAGCAAAGGACGAGCTGGAGAAGAGAGACAGCAAACAGACCAAGATGGAAGAAAAAGAGCCCTCAGCAGACAGGGGCCAGGAAGCCACAGGAACAAAAAGACAAAGTAAAAGTGAACATGAGGCTTCTGATGCCAAGATGTCTGTGGAAGGTAAAAGGTGTCCCACATCAGGAGTGCAGAAGAGGCCACCAGATGTGTCCCCTGCATCTTTGTCAGGAGAACTGAGTGCAAGCAAGGTAGGTAAAATCGAAGGTAAATGTGTTTATGTAGCGGTACAGTGGCCTTTCACAGACAGGACAGGCATTCTGAATGGTGCTCTAGAGGATGAGAGGCTGTCCTGAGCCATTGGTATTTGCTTCCCTGCACTCTTTTGAGACCTGTGATGATGTACATTAAGTGACTAGTTGGCAATAGATTTTTTTTGTTGGTAAAATGCCATACCTATTTAGTTACTGCTAGATTCAGCTATATTTGTTTCTGTGTTGATGTGTAACCATCAAAAGTACTAGGATGAAATACAATCTCATGACAGAGAAGGTACCAAACGTTAAGTTTGTCTCGAAAAACCGAAAAAAAGAAGTGTGTCCTTCCCTTTTGAACGCTGTCATACAAGTAAATAGAAAACAGTTTTGGTAGTACAAAATTGCCTTCTGTGGAAGCAGAGTCCTACCTTACAGAATGTCAGGTTTTATACATTTCAAACAGTATTTAGGCACATTTTCCAATTTTTTTTTTTTTTCCCCGAGACAGGGTTTCTCTGTGGCTTTGGAGTCTGTCCTGGAACTAGCTCTTGTAGACCAGGCTGGTCTTGAACTCACAGAGATCCGCCTGCCTCTGCTTCCCGAGTGCTGGGATTAAAGGCGTGCGCCACCACCGCCCGGCTCACATTTTCCAAATTAACAATTCATACTAATACTGTGCTTTGCTTAGGGAGCACATGGGGACCTCACTACAGAACAAAAGCTCCTACCGGCTGGGTGTCCTACACATGCCTTGTAGCCTCAGCTAACTCAGTGCCACTCTAGCCCCTGAGTCTCCTGAGAGTACAGCCCCTTGGGAGAGTTTTCTAAACACCTACAATAAAAAAGATTAAATTTTTACTTAAGATACAATTTAAATGATTCAAAACAGTCAAGGTATGCCAAGTATTCCCCAACATTTCTTATTCATAGTGGTAGCCCCATAAGGTAGGGAGTTGGCAGGTGAAATTGAGCTTAAAGGTTGTTTGCCTAAAATTCCATAGGTAGTGAAATCTGAAAGCCTCTTTCCCCCTCTGTACTGGAGACAGTCTTTAGAAATTAACGCTCTCATGTTTGTGGAGTCACTTGTGGTGCCATAAATACCCCTACAGCCTACATAGCCCTCAGATTATGGCATAGATTTGGAATATGTTTAACACCTTTTTAAAGTTCAGATTGTATATTATATGCTCCTTTTAAAACTAGAAGCAGTGTATATTAATATGCTGTAAGAGACCATCCTGCACTTTCATAGTGAATTCAAAGCCAGCGTGAGCTACAGTGTGAGACCCTGTCTCAAAACAGACACACAAGATAAAATCAAAATGAATTCTTTGAAGCCAGGCAGTGTGGCTTGCATCTTTAATCCCAGCATTCAGGAGGCAGGGGCAGGTGGATCGCTATTGGCTTTCATAGTGAGTTCAAAACCATCCTAATCAAGAGAGTGAGTTCCAGAATAGCCAGGGCTACACAAAGAAACCCTGTCTCGAAAAACAAAAAGGAATTCTTTGAAAGAAACTGTGATATAAAAATGGCCTTTGGGACTAGTGAGGTAAGATGGTTCAACAGGCAAGGATGCTTGCTGCCATGTCTGGTGACCCAAGTTTAACACCTGGAACCCATATAATGGGGGGTGGGTAGAGCCAGCTCCTTCAAGTTGTTTTCTGACTTCCACACATATGCTGCAGATATACACATGTGAGTGCATACACACACAATGTAAAAAATTTAAATAAATAGACTTTGCCTTTTGAATATGAAATTCTGTATTTTCATAATTTTCTTGAATATATTTAAAAATATATTAGAGTGCAGCCCTTTTCAAATTAATGAAAACCATATAGAATGTAAGCAATAGCATCTGTGAGAGTATGGTTAATATACACTAATGATTAACATTTTATGCTGTATTATAAATCAGCACTTCACATTCTATTTAGCTTTTTCTTCACTGATTCATTTTTCTCTTTGATGGTAAGAAATCTCAGATGGACTCAAAGTATCAATTTTAAAGTTGACAGTAAATAGAATAGACTGTCCAGAGAGACGTCAAGATTTTCTTTTTTTGTTTGTTTCTATTTTTAGTCTGATGGATTTGATAACTTCATTGAAGTATATATAAAATATACCTGTTTGTAGCATAGTTGGTGAATTAAACATTTACAGACTAGCTGGGTATGGGATGTATGCCTTTAATCCTAGTACTGTGGAGGCAGACTCAGGCGGTCTCTGAATTTAAGGCCAGCCTGGTCTACAAAGAGAGCTCCAGAACAGCAAGGACCACACAGAGAGACCCTGTCTCAAAAAACCACAAGAAAAGAAGGGACAGAACATATGAAATTATTAACATTATCAAATCTTAGATCATTTCTACCACACTAAAAAGATTACTCTGCCCATGTATAGCCATGTCCTGTACCAACCTAAAGACACAGAAAACCTGAATCTGTTGTCTCCATTGATCTGACTTTCCTGTGGTAGTCTTTATTTAGCATCTGAATTCTTTCATCTAGAGCAGTGGTTCTTAACCTTCCTAATGCTGTGGCTGTTTAATACAGCTCCTCGTTCGTTGCTATTTTTGTTGCTACTTCCTAACTGTAATTGTGCTCTTGTTATGAATTATAATGTAAATATCTGATATGCAGAATATCTGATATGCAATCCCCAAAGGGGTCATGACCTACAATTCGAGAACCACTAATATAACACTTAGACATACATGCAGGCAAAATGTGTATGGATGTTTTGCCTGCATGTCTGTCTATGCCCCATGTGGATGCTGCCCTGAAGGAGGGCAGAAGAGCTCATCTCTTGGGACTATAAGCCATCATGTGGGTGCTGGGGGTAAAACTCATGTCCTCTGGAGAGCAGCCAATCCTTTTAATCACTAAGGCATGTCTCCAACCCTTCACCTAGCATGGTTTTCTTTATCCGTGTTGTAGGCTGCATTGGTAGTTTGTTCCTTTGCATTGTGAAGTGTGGCAGGCTCTGCACAAGCTGCACATGGGTTTGGACTACTTAGACGCTGGCATTGCTTCTTTGGAGTTATTCTGAAGAATGCCACTGTGGACATTTGTGTCTTTGCATTTGTTACTTTTGAGTGAATTCTAAGGAGTGAAATTCTTTTTCACTTGTTTTGTTAAGAAACTCAAAACGACCAAGTGGTGGTACACACCTTTAACTCCAGCACTCGGGTGGCAGAGGCAGTCAGATCTCCGAGTTGAGGATAGCCAGGATTACACAGAAAACCTGTCTTGAAAAAAAAAAAAAAAAAAAAAAAACCAAACT
The DNA here is from genome assembly GCA_028555095.1 of Dicrostonyx torquatus. NCBI lineage: Eukaryota > Metazoa > Chordata > Mammalia > Rodentia > Cricetidae > Dicrostonyx > Dicrostonyx torquatus. Next base: position 889,861 of record JAQHUG010000051.1, on the reverse strand, counting down.
AACAAAAAGAGAAACTTAAAAAAAAAAAAACACAAAAGCTTGCCAAAATGTTTTATACCTGTCAACACGTACTTGCTTCCTTACAAAGATCCTAAGTTGTAACTTGTAGTTTTAATGTACATTTCCCTAATGACAGTGATGTCTTATAATTTTCTTCCACGTCTTAGAGAGCCCAGGCTGACCTTAAACTGGTGACCTTCCTTATTGCCCCTGCGGTCTAAGAGGTGAGATTACAGGCACGCACTATCACACCCAGTTTATCTGTCTTTGAGGATTGTCTTTTATTTACTTAAGGAAGTCTTTTTCTTTTTTCTTTTTTGGTTTTTCAAGACAGCAAGACAGGATTTCTCTGTAGCTTTGAAGCACATCCCAGAACTCTCTGTAGACCATGCTGGTCTTGAAGAAAAGAAATCCTCCTGCCTCTGCCACCAAGTGCTGGTATTATAGGCATGCACCACCACTGCTCAGCTCAAATGAGGAACTCAAGGAAGTCTTACAAACAAAAATGTTTCTAAAGTTAGAAATGTCTGTAGTCAGTATAGAGGTTGTTACTTCAGTGTATTGACCTGTATGTACTTATATAGAACGCTTCATTATTTTTGTAAAATGGATATAAAAGAAGCTATGTTAGGAGGGAAGATGGTTTAGAATAGGCCATCAGGTAATCATCTGGTTGGTTTTCTTATTTGGCTCCACTGCTCTTTCTCCCCACTACCACCGAGAGCCGCCTCCCCACCCTGTAATGCACTCACCACCAGGCTCATGTGCACACTCAGTGCAACCATTGCAGAGTAACAACTTTGCCAGAGTTGTAGGAGTTGGTGTGTGACAGAAGAGTCACACAGCTCTCAGTGCACTAGTGTCCTGAAGAGGCTGTAACCTTTTAATGTTCTCCAGCTTCTCAGTGTAGTGTAGTGTTAATTACCTGTCCTCTTCTCCCTCCTAGCCAGCAGCTGGAATCAGTCCCTGCTTCCCGATGACCTCTCAGCTTCCTTTGGAAAGTTCTAGAAATGTTATTTCAGTTTTCCTTTGATTTCACACTCCTCTAACCCTTGGCATAGTAGACTTTGAGAAATACAAAACTGCCTCCATCTTGACTCTGCCTTTAAAAATATGAAAGGCAGTCAAGACTTTTTTTGTTTGTTTGTTTGTTTGTTTATTTATTTGGTTTTTGGGGTTTTTTTTTTGATTCTTCAGTGTAAGTTTGTGAATGGAAACTTTTAATTGGAAAGTCAGATTATTGTTTTTCAAATCAAACTAGGCTCAACGAGAACCTTTGACAAGAGCGCGAAGTGAAGAAATGGGGAGAATTGTACCAGGACTGCCTTCGGGCTGGGCCAAGGTAAAAGTCAGAGTTCTAAATTGAAATACAAGTTACTTTGTTTTAAAAAGTACTATTCTCTAGTTGTCAATTCTGCCTTGTTACAAAGAACATGAACTCTTTCCCCTGACTCCTGCAGGGAGATATCTCCTAATACGCATCCTCGGGTGCTGGCTGTCACATATGAGCACCCTGACAGTAGAATTTTGAAATACAGTATTTCATAAAAGCAAGCCTAAGTTTCTTTGGAAGTTTACAAAGTGATTGCTTTTCTTATTCAAAATTAGTTTAGGGACTAAAGTAATTGATCGAGTTTGTGCTTAGAAAATTAAAGGCCCCAGCTTTAATCCTTAGCACACACACGTTTTAATCCAAAAGTAAATGCTGCAGTGGGGGTGGTGCTCTAATGACTTCAGTGCTTATCTGATTTTTTTAATTATTATTATTTTCATTTTTCTTTTCCAAGTTTCTCGATCCAATCACTGGAACCTTTCGTTACTATCATTCACCCACCAACACCGTTCACATGTACCCACCTGAAATGGCCCCTTCATCTGCTCCGCCTTCCACCCCTCCTACTCACAAAGTCAAGCCCCAGACCCCAGCTGAGCGGGACAGGGAGCCATCCAAACTGAAGCGCTCCTACTCCTCCCCAGACATCACTCAGGCCCTGCAGGAGGAGGAAAAGAGGAGGCCAGCTGTGACCCCAGCAGTCAACCGGGAAAACAAGTAAGTTCTCCCAGTTCTAGAACTAGACAATGCCAGTGATTTAAACCATCTCCATGTCACCACGTAAGAGTTACAGTCTCAGAGGGTTCTGTTGTTATGATGGAACGAAAAATAAACAATGAGATGTCCTCAGCTTTCCCCCAAATGCTAACTTAATACATAAAAGGATTAATGAATTTTGTATTGATGTAGACATGAAAGTGTCACATACATTGTTACAGCACTTTCTCAGCATCATGCCCCAGGCCTCCACTCACCTTCCATAGATCATAATTAATTTTTAATTTTACTAAAGAAAAGTGTGTGTTAGAGAGAAAGAGAGATTTCAGTTATCTCATCTACCATGTGGATCCTGAGGATTGAACTTGGTTCATCAGGCTTGGTAGCAAGTGCCTTTACCACTGCGCTGTCTCACCACCCAAGAATGTAACTTGTAGGATTGCCAAGTTGGCAGTGTTACAGTACTCAATTTCCAGCCTTTGTTTCTCTCAACCAGTCATAGAGGAGTACAGTCTCCTGTCTGTAAAAATGCAGGCACCTCCTTTCCTCTGTCCCATTTATCCTTTGCTGTTCTCCTCTCTGCTCACAGGGTGACAGCAGGTTTAAGTTTCTCAAAGTAACACATCATGTACTTGTGTTTGGTCACTTTGGTGATGGTGAAAACGCAACTGGCCCTCATGTCCTTGGTTTCTGGGCTGGGGTATAGCTCAGTTGGCAGAATGCTTGCTTAACATACCCAAATCCTGGGTTTGTTCCCAAACCAGCCATGGGGAGGTATACCTATAAGAACAGCACTTAGGAAATAGAGACAGGAGGGAAGAAGTTCAAGGTCATCCTCAGCCATATAACAAGTTTGAGGCCACCCTGGGCTCTGTGAGACCCTGCCTCAAACAACAAAAGCAAGAACATGTTGAGTAGTTTCTCCATCTAAGGACTTAACCAATAAGGGATCAAAAATATTTGGGGGTGGGGGGCTATAGAAGAACCAAACACAAATAGATGTTTATCTTTATCATTTTTAACACAGCTTAACAGCTGTTTACATTGTATCAGGTATGATGAACAATCAGAAGTGGTTTAAAGGAGACAGGAAGGTGTGCACAGGTCAGTGCAGATACCATAGCATTTCACTCAGGCATGGACTAGCCTTGTGTACTGTTACTTTAGGGGTCTTGGATACTGGTTTGGTATATGTATAAGTAAGTGACTTGGGGTTTTTCATGTATTATGTATTATTTGTTAATTACTAAGAATTTTCAATTTATATTTTTCTGACACATCCCAAGGAAATAATAAATCAGTTTTCTGAGACTTCATTTTGCCAGAGAGAGACATATTTGAAAGAGCTTTTGGAATTAATACAATTCAGATGTTAGAATTCTTTACATCATAATGTTATTAAAATTCATTAATTTGGCAATATTTGAAGCTATCTCATATATAGTTCGTGTATTTTTTTTAAAAAATACAGGAATCCCAGCACTCGGGAGGCAGAGGCAGGCAGATCTCTGTGAGTTCCAGACCAGCCTGGTCTACAAGAGCTAGTTCCAGGACTGGCTCCAAAGCTGCAGAGAAACCCTGTCTTGAAAAACAACAACAAAAAAAAAACAACAACAAAAGAAAATACAGGAACCGAGAAAGATCATGTAGGGAAAATTGGGATTTTTTTGTGTGTGTGTTTTTCCACATTTCCCACAATGTGGGGATCAGTCAGACAAGGGACCATCCACTAGTCAGATTCCCTTCACTACAGCTCTCTGGACACATGCGCAGGACCCAGGAGGCATCTCCAGCCCAGCAGAGCCCAGCAGATGCCTCTTTCTGTCCAGAATGGCTTTAATTTTTAATTAAGTATGGCCATCCATGTGTGACTTAGTGGCTGGAGGCATAGTTAGGTACCCAGAAGATCTCTGCCTCATTTGAGGACTGTTTTATGATTAGCATATACTTTCATCTTATGTGAAATTTTATTTAGAAGAGTGTAAATATCTGCTTCTTTATTTTTTTTAATATTTATTTTTATGTGTGGGGTGTTTTGTGACATGTGTGTCTGTGTACCATGTATATGCCCAATGTCCTTGGAGACCAGAAGAGGGCATCAGGTCTCCCAAACTAGGAGTTACAGGTGATTGTGATTCACCATGTGGGTGCTGGGAATCAAACCCAGATCTACTAGAAGAGCAGCAGTGCTCATAATCATACTGAGCTCTCTCTCCAACTGCCTCTTTAATTCTTAAATGTATCATATCTACTACAGTGAAAATGCTGTGCAGATATAAAATACAGTATTGAGAAAATAGTGACAAGAAGAAGGTCTGCACACACTCAATTCAGATACTTTCCCACCCTCCTCATCCCCAACTCCCTGTCTCCTCTGCTTCCTTCTGCCTCCAGCAATCCTTTCGTATCTCATGTCTTCTGTTGCTCTCCCTAACCTCATTTCCTTAAAGTTCCTTTTTTCTTGTGTAGTGGGTTTCCTTCTACTACCTTTATTGCCACTTAAATATACTATTTAATGTTTAGCAGCTGTGATCTATATGAGAACATACTACATATTTGTCCTTCTATAATTAATATATAATTTAGAAGTACATAAGATTTTATTGTATTCAATTCTCCAATGTTTTAGTTGAGTTAAGAGTATTTCATAATGCTAACCTCTCAGGGCTACTTGGAGAAGTCTGAAAGAGCTTTCCCCCCTTGGAAAGTAACTCAGGACTAGCTAGAGGACCTCGCTCAGGTCACTCTAGATCCAGGAACTCTCACAAAAGAAGTTGTAGGCATGTATTTTATGGGAGGATCCTGGCACATAGAGTTAGCCTCATGCTAAATGTCTTAGAGAACACAGCAGGTTAGTGTGTGGATTGTAAACAAGATTATCATGGTGCAGCTTCTCCAGCAGGCTGCCTGCCACCTTCAGTGTGGACTCCAATTGAGATGCTCTGCATAAGGCATCTTGTTCTTTCTTCCTTAGGCCTAAGGCTGAGATCTCAAGACTTTCTGCTTCTCAGATCCGAAACCTCAATCCTGTTTTTGGAGGATCTGGACCAGCTCTTACTGGACTTCGTAATTTGGGAAATACTTGTTACATGAACTCAATATTGCAGTGCCTGTGTAATGCTCCACATTTGGCTGATTATTTCAACCGGAACTGCTACCAGGATGATATCAACAGGTAAAGGAACATCTCGCTGCTGCAGTACACTGTTGAAAAGGGAATCCAACCGTAATTTCTATCTACCTTACTCTGTTTTGTACTGCTATAACAAAGAACCCAAGACTAGGTAATCTTTTTCTTTTTAATAAAATAATATTAATTTTAAATTTCATTTGTGTATCTGAATGAATATGCACAAACTAGGGCACACATGTGGAGGTCAGAGAACAACTTTCAGGAATTGATTCCCTCTAGTGTAGGTTCCAGGGATCAAGTCAGTTTGTCAGCTCACATGGAGGGAACCTTTACCTCCTGGGCTTAGTTACTCATAGGTGTAGAGACTGAGAATCCAAGATGAGCATTGTGCTGTTCCAGTGTAGTAGGAGGTGCAAGGGCACCGGGCAAGCCCCTTCATTGTGCCCTTTCAGCAAACCCAGTCCCAATCACTAGGCCATGTTCTTGCCTGTTACCTCTCAGAGCCCTGTTTTTTTCCTTTTTAACTGTGTATTTATGTGTGTGTGTTTAGGAGTATGTGCACATGTGTATTTATGTGTGTGTGCTTAGGAGTATGTGCACGTGTGTATTTGTGTGTCTTGAGGAGTGTGTGCACATGTGTATTTATGTGTGTGTCTTGAGGAGTGTGTGCACATGTGTATTTATGTGTGTGTCTTGAGGAGTGT
>JAQHUG010000051.1:862755-883709 GCA_028555095.1 Dicrostonyx torquatus | reverse complement strand
TTGAGTGTGTGCACAAGTGTATTTATGCGTGTTTCTTGAGTGTGTGCACAAGTGTATTTATGCGTGTGTCTTGAGTGTGTGCACAAGTGTATTTAATGTGTGTGTCTTGAGTGTGTGCACATGTGTATTTATGCGTGCACCTTGAGTGTGTGTGCACGTGTGTTTATGCGTGTCTTGAGGAGTGTGTGCACATGTGAGTGTAGGCATCTGAGGAGTCCGCCAGGTCCCCTGGGACTAGAGTTGTGGGTAATTGTGAGCCACCATCTGGCTCCTAGGACTCAAACCTGGTCTTCTGCGAGAGCACAACAATTCCTCTTAACTAACACTCTCTAGCCGCACAAGGGCCTATTCCTAGTCTATGTGCAATACCTAAATTTTGAAAGGACGTACTCAGACTGTAGCACTTGCCACTCAGCTTCAGAGGAGTTAAGTTAGTAAAAGAAAATTATCTATATCTGCAAGAATACTGGAAGTTATCTCAGGTCTGGTCATAAAGGACAAACAAGATGGCAGACACTGTCAGGGTTACAACTTCCATCTTTGACTGCAGCGTGTTGATGAGTGTGAGGAGCAGGGCTTGCAGCCAGGATAAGGAAACGGTTTGGAGGACCACAGCAAAGTCAGGTTCAGACGTTTTTGATCCAGTCCTGCAGGTGAGTGATTCCTTTGTGTGTTATGCGTGTAATTTTGTGCTGATATCAAGAACCCACTATAACTTAAAATTTTTTCCTTTATTTATCTTTGGTGACTTTATTTGCACAGGTCAAATTTGCTGGGGCATAAAGGTGAAGTGGCAGAAGAATTTGGTATAATCATGAAAGCACTGTGGACAGGACAGTACAGATACATCAGTCCAAAAGACTTTAAAGTCACCATTGGGAAGATTAACGACCAGTTTGCAGGATTCAGCCAGCAAGATTCCCAGGAACTGCTTCTGTTCCTCATGGATGGCCTCCATGAGGATCTAAATAAGGTAAGAATTGCCTGTCTAGAGCTTTGCTTGCTTCTGTCTTCAAAGCAGCTCAAATCCCCATTCACCAGTGGTCCTTCCTAGACAGTGACCGTATTAAGCATGTCTGCTGAGTTCCCCAGAAAAAAACTGAATGTTTGCATTTACAGAATGAGGCATGTTGGGGCTGGAACTCTGGTCTCAACATAAAACCTATTTTTATTTTCTATATACATGTTTCCTGAACTAAATTTTTTTACAATACTTTTTGAATTATGATTTTTTTTTATCATGGAGCATAATTTTCTACTTGTGGCAGCATGCCATGTTTTGGATTCTTAGGATTGTGCAACCTGGATTTGAAAAGTAGTGTATGGTTATTTACTCAAGTACTAATAGGAAGTACTGAACAATTTACAGGTGGTAAAATAGCTATTGGAGGTGTTCTTGTCACCCTCAAGCTTATGAAAGCAAAGTCCTGGTTTTATTAACTGTAGTCTGAACATCTTTGTTCTTTATATATTAGTACATATTTATGTGTTGTGTGTGTTATACTCTGATGTTTTAAGACTTATGTTCCAAAATAAGAATTGCTCCATGTCACCAAATGGTATGTGTAAATAGCCTTTGTTAAGCAGTATCTTGACATAAGGACTGCCTCCATCTGTACACAGCTTCTCTTAGCATGTCACCTGTTCCTTCAGAAAAGCCTTTAAGGTCATAGATCTCAACTAACATGAGTATAAAAATGAAAGCTATTGTGGTGGCTCACACCTAAGTCCAGCACTCTGGAGACTGAGGGAGGAAGATGGTTACTTCAGGGACATCCTGGGCTACATAGATTGTCTCAAGGGGTCAGGTGTATGTAAATTCATGAGCCTCTAACAGTGAAATTGCACCTGTTGAATTTTAACCCTAATGCCTAGTTATATGAAACATCTTTCTTCAGCCCAATGCTTTGGGGCTAGCAAGATGGCTAAGAGTGCTGGCAAAGCCAAGTCTGATGGCCTCAGTTTGATCTCAAAACAAAAGTAAAGGAAGCAAAAGAGACCCAGCTTCACAGAACTGTCCTCTGGCCTCCTCATGCCCCTTGACACATGCCTGTACACATATCATACACACATGCACCTTCAATAATAACAGTAAAATCTTAAAAAATGGCGTTGACTTAAAACACTATCAGCATATATTATGTATAAATACATTTACATATTTCAAGCATTTCTGTGCCCCCTTACTCTATCTTGCCCGCCTCCAACTCTTAATTCCCTTCCTCCCTTGATACCTTTTTCCCTCTGTAACTCAGTGAGTTTCATTAGTGATACTCATAGAAGAGTGCACGAGGTTTGTTTACTAGAACATGTGTACCTTATCAGTGGTATGTCACTGAAGGAAATATCTCTCCTTCCTTCATCATCAGTCATTAACTATAAATCCTCAGAGGAGTCGTGAGACACATGAGCACCTTCCCTTTCATGGTACTGGCCTACTCTTGCTCAGATAGGATCTGTGCAGTCACAGCTGCTATCGGTTTAAGAGTGTCATGTACACCTCTCTCCTCTTCCTTCTGCTGTTCTTACATGAACCTCAGTGTGGTGATGCGCGTGTTCTACTTATGGCTGGGCATGCAGCAGTTGCTTATTCTCAACATACTGAGCAGTATGAGTCTCGCCGGTCTCCACTGACCCCGCAAGATAGCATCTACTCTTGGAGCAGAACTCAGCCTTCAGCATTGACAGAAGTAGAAGTTCAGATCTCGTACACACTTCAAATAAAAATATATCCAGAAGTTGTAATAAAGACCAGGCATGGTGGCACACATCTTTAATCCTAATACTTGGGAGGCAGAGGCAGGCGGATCTCTGAGTTCAAGCCAATTTGGTCTGCATAACAGAATTGTAGGATAGCTAGAGCAGCATCGTGAGACCCTGTCTCAGAACAAACAAGAAGCTCAAGCATACCCATTCAGTAAAGTGGGATTTGGTTGGTAGAATTAATGTTTTGTAGTACGTACTGAGACCAGAACTTCTTAGTGTGGCTAAATGTGTAAAATGTTATTTAGTGTTATTTCTTGAGTTTCATACTTAACCGTAAACACCAAACTCTTAGGTACTAAGAGAAATGAGTTGTTCTCCTTCCTAGGCTGACAATCGGAAGAGGCATAAGGAAGAGAACAACGATCACCTTGATGACTTTAAAGCAGCAGAACACGCTTGGCAGAAACACAAGCAGCTCAATGAGTCCATTATTGTCGCACTCTTTCAGGGTCAGTTCAAATCCACAGTGCAGTGCCTCACCTGCCACAAAAAGTCTCGGACATTTGAGGCTTTCATGTACTTGTCATTGCCACTAGCATCCACAAGTAAATGCACATTACAGGTGAGTTTAAGATGAAGAGAGCATGTGCTGATTAAATGTTATTTGTGTGTACATACAAGTGTGCCTCATCCTGACAGGAAAATAGGTGCGCTACATCCTATCCCTTGGAATTTTTATTACCACCTTACTGTTTTATGTGATGGATCTTTTGCTGGTATATGTCTGTGCACCAACTACATGCAGTGCCCATAGAAGCCAGAGAGGACATTAGATTCCCTGAAGTTGGAGGGTGTGAACTGCCATGTGGGTGTTGGGAATTGAACCCAGGTCCTCAGCAAGAGCAAGTTCTCTTAACTGCTGAACCATTTCTCCAGCCTATAGCCCTTAACTTTTTGAAATGGGACTGGCCTTGAACTTGAGCTATTCTTTCTCTGATTCTACAGTACCGGGGGGAGGAGGGGTATAGACAGGTCACCAGGTGCAGCCAGAAGTCTTTTGACAGTATTGAATGCAGAGCCTTGTGCATGCTGGAGAAACTCTTCATCAGTCAGCCAAACCCCCATTCGGAAAAGTGTGTATTTTTTAGGAGTTTTGAAAGCTAACTTGGGAAGTTACATTTGACATTAACTTAGATCTACTTTTTCTGTGTACTTTACCTGGTGATCAAACATATTGTTTCCACATGACAGCAGTGTAACTAATAGAATGGCTTGTATGATACCTCCAATCTTCACTTCCTCCAATAAGTCCACCATGATCCACCAGACTCAGGATAGAGGTCCTTGTGTGTGCTGTGCTGGCCCTCTGCACACTGGTTGCATCCCTCCTTATCACAGACACCTGCTCCACCTTATCAAGGTGTCCCTGTGTCTGCAGCACTCTTACTGAAGAGGGTCTCCTGGCACTCTATGAGGAAGTGAATCACTGAGTATTCACAGGTGATTTTTTTTCCACTAGGACTGCCTTAGATTATTTTCCAAAGAAGAAAAACTCACAGATAACAACAGATTCTACTGCAGCCATTGCCGAGCTCGGCGGGACTCTCTAAAGAAGATAGAGATCTGGAAATTGCCGCCTGTGCTATTGGTACATCTGAAACGGTAAAGCCTCTGTCTATGCACCAGCAGTTGATGGAGGAGTCTATGTAATTTGCGTATTCTGTATTCCCTTTCAAGGAAAGCTAATGAAGATTCTCCAGCAACAATTATTGGCACACGTGACAGAATAACATTACTTGTCATCTTATGTCATTCCATGTGATTCTGTTAATGGAACTAAATTATTGCATTTCAGATAACAAAATTTTAAGTCACGTCAGGTGAAATATTACACAGTGTAATTCCAAAACAGATTAGCAGATAAAAATTAACATTCAGGTTCTAGAGATGGTTCAGTGGTTAAGAGCACTGGCTGCTCTTCCATAGGATCCATGTTCAGTTTTCAGCACCCACATGGCAGCTCACAACTTCCTATAACTCCAGTTCCAGAGGATCTAACACCTTCTTCTGGCCTCTATAAGCACCAGACACACACATAGTGAACAGAAATAAATGCAGGCGAAGCATCCATACACATAAAATGATAAAATATTTTTTAATTAGCATCCAAATTATAAACCATAACAACTTAAATATGTGTAACATGGTAGTACAAGCCTGTAATTTCAGCATTTGGGAAATGGAAACAGGATGACCAAGAGTTCAAAGCCAGCCTGGACTTTCTGAGACCTTGTATCAAAAAAAATAATTAAAATATAAAATCATGCTTTAAAAAAAGTGTTTGAGTGCAGCATATGGGTGCCTTAGCTCACAGAGGTCAGAGGACAACTGTTGGAAGTCAGCATTCTCCTGGTGCATCCTGGGATCTAAAGAACAAGCTCGGGTTATCAGGGCTGCACATGACTGCTGAGCCATCTGACCAGACCAAAATAAATTTTTAAGTGGGGGGAAAAAGAAGTCATGATTTTGTTTTGTTTTTTCCTGAGACAGGGTTTCTGTGTTGCCCTGGCTATCCTGGAACTCACTCTGTAGACCAGGTTGGCCTCAAACACAGAGATCCACCTGCCTCTGCCTCCCAATGGCTGGGATTAAAGGTACCTGGTAAGAAGGCACATTTTTATTTTTTATTTATTTATTTATTTTTGGTTTTTCGAGGCAGGGTTTCTCTGTGGCTTTGGAGCCTGTCCTAGAACTAGCTCTTGTAGACCAGGCTGGTCTCGAACTCAGAAAGATCCGCCTGCCTCTGCCTCCCGAGTGCTGGGATTAAAGGCGTGCGCCACCACCATCTGGCCATAAATGTGGTTTTAAGTGAATATAGATTTATTCTGTTAAAAGTTCTAGCACTGGCTGGGCATGCTTATGCACGCCTTTAGTCCCAGCACCTACAGAAGCAGGTGGATCTCTGTGAGTTCAAGGTCAGCCTGCTCCATAAATCGAGTTCCAGGAAAGCCAGAGCTGTTACACAGAGAAACCCTGTCTTTAAAAAAAAAAAAAAAGTTCTAGAACTGAAGGTTCTAAAGCAACAGTGTAGAATTGAGTTGTTGAGAAGCAGTTCATTGTGGGAGTTCTTTTGCACATACAATGCTGTGGATCTGACCCTTGACACAGTGAATAATAGCAACTATGAGGTAGTTACACAGAAGGTTGGAAGGAGCTGAACACAGGCATAAGTCTAGAGTTGCTCTCCCGCAGCTCTTCCTTCGTGCCTTTGTGGTTAGTGTTGTAGCCGGCCCAGGAATAGACCTGAATGTGGAGCTGCCTCTCCATTCTCACTATCCATTGGGTACATCATTTACTCTCTGCTGTCTGCATCTCCTCCTCTGTGAGACAGAAGTGAAACTTGTCTTCATCAGTCTTTCCATTACTAAAACAGAGGCCTTATTAAGTGATTTTTGCTATATGTATTATTTGTATAGGCCACACACGCATAGGACAGCTTTGTGGAATCCTGTCTCTCCTTCCACCCTTACATGGATTCTGGGCATCAAACCCAGGTTGTCGCGAGGTTTACATGGCATGCACTTCACCACTGAGCATCTTGCTGGCCCTCAGATGGCACAGCTGATGTGAGAGTTAAGAGCATGCCTTGAAATCCATGCTAAATTGTGAAAACTAGCGCTTGTCTCTCCTGTCAGTCTGACTCGTGTGATGTTTGTTCTGCAGATTTTCCTATGACGGCAGGTGGAAGCAGAAGCTGCAAACCTCCGTGGACTTCCCATTAGAAAATCTTGACTTGTCCCAGTATGTTATTGGTCCAAAGAACAGTTTGAAGAAATATAACTTGTTTTCTGTTTCAGTAAGTATCTCGTTGAACTAAAGATGTTTATAAAACAAACTAAGAAAACAGGAGGGTCCAACATTTTTTTACCTCCTAGGAGAGTAAGAACAGCCAAGATCTGGAAATAACTGACTCGTGCTAAGTAATGATTCAGTTTCTGTTTGTCTTGCTTGATACAGAACCACTACGGCGGGCTGGATGGAGGCCACTACACAGCCTATTGTAAAAATGCAGCAAGGCAGCGCTGGTTTAAGTTTGATGATCATGAAGTTTCTGATATCTCTGTGTCTTCTGTGAAGTCGTCAGCAGCTTATATCCTCTTTTATACTTCATTGGGACCACGCGTAACTGATTTAGCTACATAAAGAGGTGTAGGTTATGGGTGTATTGTTTTCAAATCACAGAGGTACATCTAATGCTTACAAAGATAACAGAGCGCTGAAACTGGCTATGTAGAGGAATTCCAGAATACTGGGGGCTGCATTACTAGCACCATATAATCAAGTCAGTGCTGTTTATCAAAAACAAACAACTGACATTTAACAAGTATCACATAAGCATCCCTATGTATCATTTATTTCAAAATAACTTTTTAAATCTGCCCCAAAGTTAAAAATAATTCATTAGCCAGACATTTATTATTCTATTGGTATTAAACCATTGTAACCTTCAATTTCCTATTCACTGCTATAGCCTTTTCTCATTTCTAGTCCCAGCTCAGTCCACTTTGAGTACTCTAGAATGACCTAACGCAGATAGGAATGTATATGTACATATTTATTGCACTCTTGCACCTCAGATTGCTGTACATAGTTTAACATGCCCTTCTCTGAAAGCCTGGGAAAGAGAGGTTTTTTTGTTCTTTTGGCCTTTTCTAGGTAGCTGCAGTGCTTTCTTCGGAAAATGACAGGGCAAAACTATTTTTCTGTTGGCTTTGGGCTGTATTTGTGCACTAAATCTTTATTCTAAAAAAAAAAAAAAAAGGAAACTTTAATTTTTTAAAAAATTCATTTACATCTACATTAAAATCTTAATGAAAAAAGGAAACATTTGAAACCTTGTAATTGTTCTTTCTCCCCCCCCCCCCCGAAATCCAGGGTTTTTTTGAGGCAGAATCTCACTATGTAGCTCTCGCTGTCAGGAGCTCACCAGCTGGCCTCAAACTCAGAGGTCCACCTACCTCTTACATGTTTTTACACAGACCTTAGGTATTCTAAGTTATTCTATAGAGTTAGGACTCTGTTCCACTCTAGCCACATTTAAAATAATCCCCAGACTTCTGTCTTTTTGAAGAGTTAAGGTAGAGTGAGCTGCTATAGTAGGAAGCACACCGTCCTCCGAGAGTCCTGACCTTCCTCAGGGACAGCAACGAAAACTACACAAGTTCGCTTGTTTGGTTGGTTAGGTTTTTTTGGTTTGGTTTTTAAGATTTCTTATAGTGCTATGTTTACGTCATTCCACCCCATCTCTTAATTCCTCTCGTGTTTCCTAATCTCTCAAGATCATTATCTTTTATGTCTCACTCACACACACACACAACTTTGAGGCCAGTTAGTGTTGCTCACATGTTTAGAGCTAACCACTTGAGATTGGGTTGAGTGCCTGTAGCTCTTCATCTAGGGGTAAGCTCGTGTGAGATTGTCCCCATCTATACTGGCATGTCAACTGGTAGTGTCTCTGTGCAGGTCTCATTGTTGAGATCTTGTGGGTGCCGCTTCCTTCTTGTATACAGAAGACACTATCTCAGAGCAGTTGCCCCCTGAGCTGAGATGTAGTGGCTGTGTTGTAGATGTATCTTTTGGGGTGAGTGCCACTTGGTCAGTTGTCGTCTGCATTTTGATTAGTAATGACCCTCTGTGATAGTCTCCGTACGCTGTAAAAAGTTTCTTTGATGAGGGGTTGCGAGCTACACTACCTGTGGATCAATACTTAGAACAAAGTTGGGAGTTAGAGTGGCCATAGGAGGCTCTCCTCTAGGACCCACCACTTCACCAGTCATGGGTAGCTGACTCAGTTTCTCAGGCATGGATCCTTCCCCTTGAACGGTTTACATCCACTTGGACCAATTAGACAGCTGTCGGTTATCCCCAAGATATAAGTGCCACTGTTGCACCTGTTGGGATACTTGCCTCGTTGGCCATTGTGTTTTATAGGTGTCACAACTGACTCTGACTATTGATTGCTTTCCTCCAGTGGCAGCGTACATAGCATGTTGAGATACTGTGGGAGCTGGTTCTCAAGTACAGGCTTCCAGGTCAGTTCCAGCTAGATTCCTTCAAGTCCTGTATCTCAAGTATGTGGTGTCCTCAGCAACAGGGTCTTAACCTTCAAGTTCTGGAAGGCAACCAAGGGCAAGGGCAGCACAGTAGTCCATATTGGTTTGGGAATTCTTCTTCCTCCTCCTCCTCCTCCCCCTCATCTTCCCCCCCCTCCCCTTTCCCCCCTCCTCCCTTCTTCCTTCTTTCTTCTTTCTTCTTTTTGATTTTCAAGACAGGGTTTCTCTGTAGCTTTTGCTGCCTGTCCTGGAAGTAGTTCTTGTAGACCAGACTGGCTGTTTCGGGAATTCTTCTAAATAAAGATTCTGAAAGTGTTTTGGGAAGTGATTATTTAGCTTACAGGGGGGAAAGTTAGAGCATGAGTTTCAAGTTGTAAGATTTATTTTTATTTTCTGTGTATTGTTGTTTTGCCTATGTGTGTGTAGATGTGTATCTTATGAGCACTAATAACTAAACCCAGGTCCTCTGCTAGCAGGGAGGACTCATAACTGGGCCATCTCCAGCCCTACAGGTCATATTTGCACTTAACTTTTCCCATGTTAACAATCAAACTTGGGACCTCATACGTGCTGAGGAAACAGCCTACCACTGAACTGTACACTCACATGTGTGAATAATTATTTGTGTTGGGCTGGATAGATGGCTCAGTGCAGACCCCAGTTCAATCCCTAGGACTCATATGGTGGAAAAGAAAATGAACTCCCACAGGTTAAATGACTTCCACATACACACAGATACAAAATAAATATAAAAGTTTTTGGAAAATAATTTGGTACTTATGAAATATATTGTGATAGGAACCCGCTGCATGAATCATTGACCTTTGGAACCTACAGTTCTTAGGCTCCTGTGATGGCCGTGCATGGCTTCCATGCTTCCCTGAGTGAGCAAGGACCTGTGTCTTCTTATGCTGCACACTTGTCTTATAGAGGCTGTCTGTGAGACTTACAGACCTCAACGATGTAAGCAGGTTGCAAGGATTTAATGACAAAACACATTGCACTGAGTTTCTGGTGGCTGGTTTGCAGTGATCAGCGCGCTGTCCTAGCTCCTGCGCTTCTGTGTCCGTATAGAAAAGGGCTGGCAGCTATAGAACAGAAGATAGGCTGTAGCCGTTTGAACTGAAGTGTCTGGGATCTCACTGACTCGGGTGTCATCAAAGCTATACCAGGCCTGAGTTACTGAGTTCTTGCAGAAGGCAGTGTAGTGTCCACCATCCAGATCGCCAAAGTGGTTCTAGGAAAGAAAAGGTGTAAGACATGGTTTCTACATGCAAATACTCTGACAGAATAATAAAAATCGCAAGGTCAAAAAACTTTTTGTCTGTTGAACTGAGGAAATAGTTTTGTCAAGTCTTAACTAATGTCTGACTTTGAATTGCTTATATATTGTACTCATTGACTCCTTACTAGAATTATAAAGGAAGTCTTTAATTTACATATAAAATTTTAAATTATTTTAAAATAATTTATGTGGCCAGGCAGTGATGGCACATAGCTTTCTTTAATCCCAGCACTCAGGAGACAAAGGCAGGAGGATCTCTGCGAGTTCAAGGTCAGCCTGGTCTACAGAATGAGTTCCAGGACAGGCTCCAAAGCTACACAGAGGAAACTCTATCTAAAAAAAAAAAGTAATTTCTGTGTTTAGCCTGCATATCTGCATGTGCACCACATAATGCCCAGTGTTCATGCAGGCCTGAAGAGAGCATTGGATCCCCTGGAACTGGAGGCACGAATGTTTGTGAGCTGGGAACTGAACCCTGGCTTCAGGGTCTCAATGCTGCAACAGTAAAACTGAGTAGCTGGCAAGGAAGAAAAAAAAACCTGACTACCAAGGCCTAAAATATATCTTAGCTGGCATTTTACAGTTTACTGACCCCTCATATAAAGGAAAGAAAATAACATCAAGTGATAACTTTAGAAATGCTTCCACCTTGCAAGCCCCAACCCTGCATCTGTGAACAACAGGGAGGAAGACTTAAGTCCTAAGGCAGATGTAGCTCATACCTACAATCCTCAGACCCTGTAAAAACATTCACCAGCACTAGTCATGGTGACTGAAACCCCATCACAGGAGGCTGAGGCCCTTGGAAGACTGAGGCAGAACTGCCACAAGTTCAAAGCTTGGATCCTGTAGTGAGATCCTGCCTCAAAAAGAAAACGTCTAGCTTTTTTTATTTTAATTTGTGTGTTTCCCTGAGCACCATGTATGCTGGTGCATGCAGAGGTCAGAGGAGAGTTTTGGGTCCCCTGGAACTGGAGTCACAGATAGTTGTGAGCCATCATGTGGGTGCTGGGAAACGGACCGAGGTCCTCGCAAGAGCAGCTAGTGCTCTTAACCACTGAGCCATCTCTCCAGCCCCTTTCATCCTTTAGGAGGTAGATACCCATTTATGTTTCCTTAATCTCCATCTTGTCTCTTCATATCATAAGATGAAGGGAGCAGATTGAAGAACGAAGTGAAGTGGGTGGTAACCTGAGCATTTAAACTGTGAAGCCACATAGGAGCCCTGGGGAGCAGGGACGAGGGTCCACACCTCAGTGGGAGGACAGATTAAGGCACTTGCCGTCAAGCCTGATGACCTGAGCTGAGTTTCTGGAACCCACATGGTGGGAGGAGGACTGATCCCTGCAGGCTGATCTCTGACCTCCACACATGCTAAGTAATCTTTCAAACATAAACCATTAGTACTAGGCTAGGTGGCCGAAATACCAGCACAGAAGGCTGAAGCAGGAGATCTTGAGTTGGAAGCCAGACTGAGCTAAAGGGAAAAACTGCCTGAAAAAAACTAAACAAAACACCAACACAGTGCATATGATGGATGCTCATAGGTCATTATGGAAATGCTACTTAAAACCACAGGCTACCAGGTATGGTGGATATCTTGTAATCTCAGTACTTGGGTGTGGTTCAAGACCTGCCTGGGCTACAAGAGCATCTGTTTATAAATAAATAAATATTTTAAGAGCTGGGTAATATCAAACAATGTATGAGCTGGAACATGGCGTATTGGTAGAACAAATAAAAACTGTCGCACTGGAAATCAGGTAGACCTCTTCAAGGGTTAAGTAGACAGTTACCATATGTTCAGCAATTTCCTCCTAGGTATTTCCCCAAGAGAAGTCAAACTGTCCACATAAAACCCTGTGTGTGACATTAATGGTGACGGTCATAAAGTAGAGCCATCCAAGGACTGACCTCTCAATGCATGAATGGACTGTGATGTGTTTACATAGTACAGTGCTATGTGGCAACAAAAAGAAACGAGTACATTGCTGTAACACACGGAAACCCTTAAAACCGTGCTGAGAAACAACACTCATGTCTTTAATCTACCGTGGAGCAGGTCTACAGAGTGTGTTCCAGACTGACAGCTATATATCAGAAGTCTGTCTCAGAAACAAAACCCAACATAAGGCAGTTTATGGTTCCATCTGTGTGCTGTGCCTAAGATGGCACACCAATAGAAACAAGAAGTCCTTGGGTGGTTGCCAGGCTGGTGGGGAGAGGAAACAGTAGTGGAGATTCATTTAGGAATATTGAAGCTGTTCTAAAATGTAATTTTGGTGCTAATGGACAGCTGTGTAAATATACACCAGAACCGCTGAACTGTGCACACCTAAGTGAAGTTTCCAGTTAGCCAAGTAAGTATTTAAGTCGGAAAGGCAAAAAAATAATAATTTACAGCCAGCCAAAAGTTGAATGAATTTGTTGAATACAGACACCAGACAACACACACACACACACACACTATGGTTTGGAACAGTGCTACCCATAGATCACAGATGCAGACTTTGTCCCCAAAGTGTGAGGAGATGGGAGGGTTTTTGGTTTTTGTTTTTTTTTTTTTGTTGGTTTTTTTTTTTTTTGTTTTTTTGAGATGGGTTTCTTTGTGGCTTTGGTGCCTGTCCTGAAACTAGCTCTTGTAGACCAGGCTGACCTCGAACTCACAGAGATCCGCCTGCCTCTGCCTCCCGAGTGTGGGCGTGAGCCACCACTGCCCGACTGAGAGGGCCTTAGGTCAGTGGGCATGTGTCTCATCTCAACATGTGAGTTATTGTCATGACATGCCTCAGCTGAGCCATGCTAGGCAAATATGCGTAAGATTAGGCTTTTCCCAGATTTAAACCTAGAGATGCACACATGCCAGGCAAGCAGTCTGCCACTCTAGCCTCAGAGCTGTAACAGTAAGAATACACAGGCGAAAGACGTAAGACAAACCTCAGTAGGGCACGCTTAGCACACACCTGAAGTCCCAGCACCCAGGAAGCAAGTTCAAGGCTCCATTGTGAAAGCACAAGGACCAACTCGAGTTCAAGTGCTGTCCCACTATACAAACAGAACAGCCCAGCAGAAGGCTACCGAGTACAGCAGGGGCTTCAGGCGGCCACGTGTACGTCTACCACAGCAATACTCATGGTCTAGAGCACTGCAGACAGCAAAAGAGTAGGCCATGGTGACTGCACACAGTGGACCTTATCCAGTGGGCACAATGAACTGTGTGTGTAGCAGTGTGGATGCCTTTCAGAACTGAGCAGAAGGACCAGACCCTAATGACATACTGCAGAATGCATTTGCATAAAGCACAAAGGCAGAGTTGCCCTGTTAGAGGTCTTGTTTCTGCACCTGAGGAGGGATAAAGACAGTTTTACATGGATGGTAATGTCTGAGACCTGTTTCTGTTTTTATTTTTTCAAAACAGTTTCTCTGTGTAGCCCTGACTGTCCTGGAACTCAGTCTGTAGACCAAGCTTAGAACTCTGAGATCCACCTGCCCCTGCTAGGATTAAAGGTGTGTGCCATTACTGCCCAGAATGGACCCTGTTCTTACTGCACGAATGTGCTTACTGGACAGCTCGCCATATTTTCTTCAAAAGCAGTATTTATGGAGACAGGCCCAGGCTAGCCTCAAGCTTGTACAGGTGACGATAACCTTGACCTTCTGGTCCTGCCTCTGCCTCCTCAGTGCTTAGATTATAGGTACGTACCCCCAGGGGCAATTTATGGTATCGTGCTGTAGATTGAAGCCAAGGCTTTGTGGATCCTGGCAAGGGCTCTATCAACAGCCAATCCACCAGCACCTCACCTCCCCCCAGTTTTTATTCGTATAAAAACAGGATTTTCTACAAGGAGGTTTAAGAAATGCCAGCGCTCCCTTATGCTGCCACAAAGAGCTAAACAGCAAGAAAAGAACTGCATTGTGAGGTAAGGTACTAAGAGCACTGGCCATGAGCAAGAGAGCAAACAACACAGCGACATAAACTCTATATCTACACTGGCTACCCCAGCTCTATAGCAGGGTGGGGATGACAGACTGCCCACTCTCAGCAGTGTGGCAAAATTGCTGTCACCCTTGCCTCCACGGTGTTGGCCTATGCACTATTGGCCATATGTATTATGGCGAACCCAGCTAGTGGAAAGTCTGGAAGCCCACACAGGCTTGCAGCTAAACTAGGTAACTGATCTGATGGGCATCTTCACAAGTAGTCTAACTTTGGAAGCCAGTTCCCATCCTTTTTCTACCATTTGTCAGGATGGCGTGGCCAGGAGCCACTGGATAAGGGACCTGTTGTCTCATTGCAGTATACTTTAGAAACCTCTGCATCGTCCATCTCCAGGGCTCCATAGACATTTTCCTCCCCTGCATAGCTCAGTAGATAGCTGCATCGCAAACCAAACAGCCTGGCTGTCCAACCCCAGCTCAGCCTCATTGAGTGGCCAACCAGGTGGTGTGACATGGTAGGGAGCAGAGAACTCTCTCAAGCATTGGAGAACCAGAGGAGCCTTCCCACAGAGGCCAGGCGCATGGGAACTAGAAGATTCCCACAGTACTGAATCCCTTTGGCCACACCTCTCCCACAGTGCTGCATGTGAGTATCTGCTGTGCCACACAGGTGCAGAGAGGTGGCATTAGCTTAGGACCCCAAGGTGCCTTTGAGTCTTATCTAGAAATAGCAAGTCATACTGTCAAGGTTTCTGAGCAGTAGACTCACCAGATGCCACCTACTGACACCAGATGCAAAAAACAGTTGTGACTTAATGACCCGAAATTCAACCAGGAGACCTGAGAACTGCACATCTTCAAATCTAGACAGAGAAGATGGAGAGGAATGAATGCTTCTGATAATAGAAGGTTCCAGAACCAAGGGACACTTTCTCCAGACAGCACTTAGGCATAGCAACAAGACTGGGAATGAACCTACCTCAGTGTTTGCCCAATTCCAACAGACTGGAATGAGGATATGCTTCTGTTAGCCATGAGATGGATAGTGGTGGCGATTTCAGAATAGTCTGTGAACGGTCTGCAGAATCAGCAGGATAGAGCTGCATGGTCCTGCTTATCAATCAGTGCCAAATGAGTAAAGGTGAATGGAAATGGATGTATGAGTGTATGTGAAAATTATACTACAGAGCCATAGTAACAGAAAAAACACACACAGGTCAATAGAACAGAACAGGAGAGCCAAGAGTGAGTCCATGTGACTACAGCCACCTAATCTGCGTTTAAGATTAATATATTACCTAAATGTATGACTGTACTATGTGCATTCCTGGTGCCCATGGAAGCCAGAAGAGGGAGTTGGAGCCCTCTGGAACTAGAGTTACCCATGTGGGTCCCTCTAGAAGAGCAGCAAGCACTAACCATTGAGCCACCTACTTTTTGACAAAGATGCCAAAAACTCCTGCAGAAAAGACAGTATCTTCAACGATGCCTCTGGGAAACAGGCAGCTACATGTAGAGTGAAAGTAGATCCGTTCCCCACGTATAAAAATTGACCCCAGACAGATCAAACCCATTAACATAAAACCTGAAAATTAAAACTCCTATTGGCAAAGGTGGGAGTATGAGCAAGACATGAGTATGGGCAAGGCCCTCCTAACAGGACTTAGCAATTAGGAAATAAGGCAAGTGGGACCTCGTGAAGCTAAATATAGCGCAGATGTGGCTTTACCCGAGGTGATCGTCTGAAAAGGTCCATAAACACACGCAGGCGGGCAGTGGTGGCACACACCTTTGATCTCAGCACTCAATCTCTGAATTCAAGGCCAGCCTAGTCTGCAAGAGCTAGTTTCAGGACAGGCTCCAAAGCTAAGGAGAAACCCTGTCTCAAAAAAACAAACAAAAAACCATATACATGATGAAATCCTATTCAGTACTAAAGGAAAAATGAAATTAGAAACCCTGCAAGAAAGTTGCTGGAACTGGAAAATACTAAGTCAGGTGAGCTAAGCCAGGCCCAGAAAGACAAATACTGCATATGCAGATCCTCAGTTCAACTTTCAGATGTCTACAGTGTCCGTTCTAGTGGACTCCCCTGTTGCTGCAGTGAAACACAGACCAGAAGGGGAGAAGTGAGTCTAGCTTGTAGGTTCTAATCTCAGCCCATCACTGAGGGAAGCCGGCGGAGGAACCTGGAGCAGGAACTGATGCAGAGGCCATGGAGGAGCGCTGCTCACTACCTTGCTCCTTCATGACCTGCTCTGTTTGCTTTTTTTTTTTTGCCACCTAAGACCACCTGCCCAGAGGTGACACTGCCCTCAGTGGGCTGGGTCCTCCCACGTCAGGGAGGAGGAGACAGCAGATCCCTGAGGCTTGTTGGTCAGCTAATCTAGCTGATCAGTGAGAGGCCTTGTTTCAGAAGCAAAGTAGAGGGGCTAGGAATATGGTTCAGTGGTTAAGATCACCTGCTTTTCTTGCATGGGACCCAAAATCAATTCCCCACAGCATCACTGGGCAGCTCACATCTGCCTATAACTCCAATTCTAAAGACTATGACACCCTCTTCTGGCCTCCAGAGGCATCTGCAAATATGTGTGTGCTTGTGTGCGTGTGCACACACACACACACAATGGAAAATTTAAAACTGTCAAATAACTGACACCCACCTCTGGCCTCCACACACAAATGCACATGTGTGAACGTGTGCCATGGACACTGACACCTCCCTGCACAGACACACCTTCTCAAAGTGTCACAGAATTGTTCTAGGCAATAACTTTTTAAAATGTGATCCCAAAAACGCAGGCAGCAAACTTAAGAGACGATGGAGTTGCGTAATAAAGACAGCTAAAGAGTGGAGGGAAGACCTATAGTGTACAAGAAAATATTTGCAATCCATTTATCTGATAAGGATTAGTATACAAAATATGTAAGAAAACAACTCACGCAAGAAACAGCAAGGATGCAGGGCTTCCACAGAGGCTCACACAGTGCCTGGTCCACAGAGTGACCAGGTAACAATAGGAACAGATGAGCAACCTGGATAGAACCTAGGTGAAGGGCTGGTGAGCGGACTCAGCGGGTAAGACCCAGTGCTCTCCCAGAGGGACCAAGCTCACAGCCACATATACCTGCATCTCCAGGAGATTCATTGCCCCCTTCTTGCCTCTGTGGTCACTATACACATAGGTTACACACACACACACACACACACACACACACACACACACACAAGTAAAATAATAAATATAAATCTTTAAAAACAAAACAGTCTTGTAAATTCCCACTTTCAGCCAGGCATGGTGGTACACACCTGCTACCTCAGCATTTGGAGGAGTGAAGGCGAGTCCCCAGGCGGGAATTCAGGACAAACCTGGGTTATATGGCACCTTGTCTGAAAAGTAAGCAAGGTTTCCAGAAATGACACTATAAATACAGTTATTAAAATGATCAATACCTTGGATGTACCATTTCTTTAAAAAATAAGTAAATGGAAAGAGAGAAAGAGGAGAATGAAGCCCACCCTCTTCCAGGGCTCACCCAGAACCTTCCCCTCTAGTCTGGATGAGCCGCTCAGGCAGTGAGAGGACACCACACAGCAGCCTGCTGGAGTATGTGCTGTAGGGCAGGAGGCCTGGGGTGAGGCCAGGAAGCCACGGTGGCTGTCTTGTGCTCAGTGGCTACCGTAGCCAGGTTCCAGCCATCTTTCCTAGCACCGCGCGCTGCAGTTTGGGAGATGCTTATCTCTCTATGCAATATGCCACAAGCTCTATGTGCCTATCTCTTCCTAAGCTGACTTCCAGTGCCCAGCTAGTAAGTCTAAAAATAATAGGAACTTTTTAGATACTTGGAGTGATTTTCACATAAGTGTGCATCTTTTCTTAATGCACATACTTTTAAAATATAAGCTCCACTCTTTTTTTGGTGAAGATTTTCCTGAATCGTGGGGTTGGAGAGATGGCTAGCGGTTAAGAGCACTGGTTACTCTGGCTGCTCTTCCAAAGGACCTGGGTTCAATCCCCACCACCCACATGGCAGCTCACAACTGTCTGTAACTCCTTTTCCAGGGGATCTGACACCCTCACACAGACAAACGTGGAGGCAAAACACCAATGCACATTTAAAAAAAAAAAAGAAAAGAAAAAAAAAGATTTTCCTGAATCAGAAAGGGATACAATGAGAAGTTAAAAAACTAAGATCTTGGGACACAGCACCTTTGAAACTCACATTAATTCACATTTCCATCTGATGGGAGAGGAAGAAGTCACTGTGAATGCCAGAGTGTAGGGAAGCAGCTGTGTGCAGAAGGGTAAATGGTACAAAGAGGGAGCATTGTGCAAGTCTGAGGGTGGTTCTGAACCACGGAATGCAGAAGACATAATGCCCTCCCCTATTTTATTTTATTTTTTTAAAAATATTTTTGAGACAAGATCTCACTATGTAGCCCTCACTGTTCTGGAACATACTACATAGACCAGGCTAACCTTGAACTCAGACATCTGTCTACCTCTGCCTCCCAAATGCTGGTGGTGTATGACACCACCCCGACTTCATTTTTTAATATACTGCTGAGCAATAAGATGAACCGGCAGATTCAGTTTCAGCATATCAGAGGGTCCTGTGGCAGGACTGAGTCTGGAAGGACCCCCACCCTCAGACACAACAGCTTACGCCATGACCCAGGAGCCCAGAGAATGATTCCCTGCTTGGGTTGGTTCCACCGGAAGATTCTGGACAGTGGTGTGGCTAGGACTCTGCCTCAGTCACAGCCGACTTAGAGCCAAAGGGAGCCACACATGGAGTCCTGGGACTGTTAAGTGCCTAGTGCGTGGGTACTGGCTGTGAAGTGCTTCCGGATTACACAAGACAAGCTAGTAACACAGGCCTGACTTCTAGGGGTGCACGTGGCCACCAGATGGAGGAGGAAGGAGGCAGAGGATGGGATGTTCTATTCCTGTTAAACTCACCACCACGGCACAGAGGTTGTACTTCGGATGTTTCTGGAAAATTGGACAGATGTAAGGAGTGAGGTCCAAGTTGGTGAGTGGGTAAAGGATTTCTGTTCTCAGCTTCCTCTTTACTGTACCCTGGATGTCAAACCTGGAACAATAACAAATGCATGAAATTCAAAATACGTTTGCAAGTCACTTGTGAATGAGGTCCACAGGCCTAGACACATTCCATGTACAATTAGGGTAATTTTGAGATGATTATCTGGTATATAAATTACTTCCTTCTTGAAATATATTTATTTTGAAATGCCAGACCCTTCAGCCTCACCAAAGTGAGTCAGCGAGAGACTGTAGACCTCAGCAAGCCCTGGCTGGTGGGGAGAGAGCAAGGCAAGCACCTGCCTGGGGAGATAACACAAAAGCTGTCACAGAAGTGTGAGTCAAGCCACCTCTGCTTCTTTCTCCTCTCCTTCCCTCCTCCCCAATCTCTCTCTCCTCCTCCCTCTCTATCTCCCCCTCTCTATTTCTCTCCCCAGAGTCTCACTATGTAGTCTTTGCTGCCCTGGTACTGTATAGTCCAGGCTGGCCTCAAATTCAGAGGCTTGCTGTTTCTCCCTCCAGAGTGCTGGGATTAAAGGCGCATGTCACCACACCTGGCATTGTCTTAGTGTTGGCACTGTTAGTGTCCCAGTTTCCAAGCTGAGATCTAAAGCTAAATGTAATGTTTTAGACAGAAATTCTGTTCAAATCTTCCACAATAGAAGTCACCAAATCTAAGCTCGTACCAGAATCATTCAGAACCTATAAAAACAATATTCACTCAGAAAATGTGCTGATTTAGGTATGAGGCAGGGGAATTACTAGATGAGATGGGTCATTCTTAAGCCATAAAGCAGGAATGCCTATTCCCAAAAGCTAAGGGAATGCCATGTGGTGTTTGAATGAAAATTACCCCCTTAGGCCCATAGGGAGTAACACTATTAGGAGCTGTGGTCTTGTTGGAGGAACAAGTGGGTGGGCTTTGAGGCATGAAATTCAAAATACGTTTGCATGTACAATTAGGGTAATTTTGAGATGATTATCTGGTATATAAATTACTTTATGTCACTGTGGGTGGGCTTTGAGGTTTCAGCAGCTGAAGCCAGACCCAGTGTCACTCTGTCTGCTGCCTGAGGATGTAGAACCCTCCGCTACCTCTCCAGCACCATGTCTGCCTGCCATGATGATGATGGACTAAACCTCAGACCTGTAAGCCAGCCCCAATTAAATGTTTTCCTTTATAAGAGTTGCTGTGATCATGGTGTCCCTTGGTCGGCAGCAGTGGCGCACACCTTTAATCCCAGCACTCAAGAGGCAGACGCAGGTAGATCTCAGTGAGTTCAAGGCCAGCCTGATCTACAAATCGAGTTCCAGGACAGCCAGGACTGTTAAAAGAGAAACCCTATCTCAAAACAACAACAACAAAGAGTTGCTGTAGGCACGCTGTCTCTTCACAGTAATAAAGCCCCAAGACACCCTATGACCTGGTCTCCTAGGCAGGGGTCACCCCCAGAAACATGAAGAGTTTATAGACTGGGTGTTCATGCTACACAGTGCAGCAACTTTGTTCACCTTTGCCCAGACTGAAAGCAAGGCCAATGGTCACCAGCTGGCTAGTAGAGAAATAACTGTACATCTACAGAAGGGATGAAAGCACAGCAATGGCAAGGCCCTGCCACAGCCACACCCAGGCCGCCTCAGAAGGCATCGTATCAAGAGAAAGGAGCCAACTCAAAAGATTAAAAGCAGTGTGATGCAGGGCATTCTAAGCAAGGCAAATCTGGCCGGGCGGTGGTGGCGCACGCCTTTAATCCCAGCACTCGGGAGGCAGAGGCAGGCGGATCTCTCTGAGTTCGAGACCAGCCTGGTCTACAAGAGCTAGTTCCAGCGCAGGCTCCAAAGCCACAGAGAAACCCTGTCTCG
>JAQHUG010000051.1:837233-858885 GCA_028555095.1 Dicrostonyx torquatus | reverse complement strand
TGGGCTTTGGTCTGCTTCTGTAAATCCTGGTCTGTATCTCCTCCTGAAGAAGTCCCTGTCTTGGAATTGGACCTGTTCTTGTGGAGATCACTGTCTCTGGATCTGGTCGCTGGCTCGGTCCTGATCCGCCCATGTACCGGACTGGGTTTGCTCCTGGCTTATGCTCCTGGTGGAGCTTGTTCTGTGTCCTAGGAAGCTGGTTCCGTCCCACTCTGGTTCCGGTGGAGATCACACTGAGTCAGGTTGTTGGCTCAATCTTGGTCTGCCAGTGTTCCAGGACTGGGTTGGTTCCCAGGACTGGATTTGCTCCTGGCTTCTGCTCCTGGTGGAGCTTGTTTCCCCAGGCCCTCTCTGTCCTAGGTCAAGTATATCTTTCTTAAGAGATTCATTTAAAATTTAATGTATGTAAATGTTTTACCCTAGTGTATGTGTTATACCTCCTGAGTGCCTGTTTGCTCATGGAGGTCAGAACAGGGCCGTGGATCCCCTGGAACTGGAGTTATAGGTGGTGGACCATGATAGAACTAAACCCTGGCCCTGTGTAAGAGCAGCAAGTGCTCTTAACTGCTGAGACATCTCTCCCGACCTATGTAAATATATCTTAATATTAATAAACTCAAAGCTAAAGCTCCTTAATGGGGTCATAGAACTTGGCTTGAAGGGACTGTGTGCCAAAGTACACCTGTGGAGGTCAGAAGGCAACTTACAGGAACTGGTTCTCACTTCCTTCTACCATGTGGGTCCCAAAGGTCAAACTTAGGTCATCAGGTAAATACCGACTGAGCTATCTCTCTGTCCTTCAACTTATTTACTTTTTAAAATGATTTATTACTTATTTTTATTTTATGTGCGTTGGTATTTTGTCTGCATGTATGCATGTCTGAGGGTATTTAACCCCCTGGAGCAGACAGTCATGAACTGCCATATGGGTGCTGAGAATTGAACCCTGACCCTCTGGAAGAGCAGACAGTGCTTTAACCATTGGGCCATCTCTTCAGCCCCTCAACTTTATTTCTAAGAAATATATTCTAGTAACATATTACCATAGCATGAGTGAGTGAGTTAAATGCTATCTCAACATTAGTAATTGATGGGGGAGGACCCAGTCCATGTGGGTAGTGTCACTTCTGGACTGTTGGTCCTGGGCTCTACAAGAAAGCAGGCTGGGCAAGTCATGAAGAGCAAGCCAGTAAGCAGCACCCCTCCATGGTCTGCTTCAGTTACTGCCTCCAGATTCCTGCCCTGTTTAAATTCATTATCAAAAAACAAGAGCCAGTGGTGGTACATGCCTTTAATCCCAGCATTGAGGCAGGTTTGAAGTCTGAGTTGGAAGCCAGACTGGTCTACAGAGTGAGTTCTAAGGCACCAGGAATACACAGAGAAACCTTGTCTTGAAAAACAAAACAAAACAAACAAAAAAATAAGATGGAAAATTACAAGTATTGGCGAGACAGAGAACTCTGGGTCCTAGCATTTATCCTGTGAGAGCGTAAATGGAAGCAGCCAGGATGGAGAAGACAGGCTGTTCTTAGAGGACCTCATGCTTAGGAACAGAAAGGTAGTGTTAACTGTAGCTATTCATAGTCACTTAAAGGTAGAAACAACCCAACTATCCCTCATTAGATGAATAAATACAAAGGGAAAAGGCACACACACTAGACTATTATTAAACCACAGGAGTATAGACTACAACATGGATCAACCTTAGAAAATGTTCTAATAGCTGGGTCAGGTATAGTGGCTACAGCCAGTAGTCTTAGGACGCTGGAGATGGAGACAGGAAGCTAGTCCAAGCCCAGTTCCAGCTACAAGAGCTAAGTTGAAGCCTACCAGACAAAAAGGACAGTGTGTCTTGTTTTTGTTGTTGTTTATTTGCTTTGTTTTCCAAAACAGGGTTTTTCTGTATAGCCCTGGCTATCCTGGAACACACTCTCGTAGACCAGGCTGGTCTCAAACTCACAGAGATCCGCCTGCCTCGGCTTTCCTGAGTGCTGGGATCAAAGGCGTGTGCCGCCACTATCCAACATCACTGTCTTAGTTAAAGTTACTATTGCTGATATAACACCATGACAGAAGAAATTCGGGGAGGAAAGGATTTACTTGGATTACACTTCCAAATTACAGTTCATCAACAAAGATAATCAGGGCAGGACCCCAAATAAGCAAGGCAGGAACCTGGAGGCAGGAGCTGATGACACAGAGACCATGGAAGGGTGCTGCTTACTGACTTGCTCCTCATGGCTTGCTAAGCCTGCTTTCTTACAAAACCCAGGACCACCAACCCAGAAGTGACACCACCCACAATTGGCTGGGTCCTTCCTCATCAATCACTGATTAAGAAAATGCCCTACAGGCTTGACTACAGCCTGATCTTCTGGAGGTATTTTCTCAATTGAGGTTCCCTCCTCTCAGATGACTCTAGCTTGTGGCAAGTTGATATAAAAACTAACTGGCACAAATGATCCCTTGTCAACTTGACACACAAACACATCACCTAACAAATATAACCTTTCCAGGACAGGCTCCAAAGCCACAGAGAAACCCCGTCTTAAAAAACTTATATATATATATAACCTTTCTTTTCTTGTGACTCCCGATGTCTCATATCAATTATCATTATAATATAAAACACATTACAGACTTATCACCCCGACCCTTTCAATCCTTGGGTTTCAATTGCTACTAAAGCTGTGCCTTCTCCAATTGCCTCTCCTGGTCTCTTGCAGCCCCAACCTCAGCTGTTCTCTGTGGCTTCAAAACCAGTACCACCTGGGTGACTCTTACACGTGGTAGAGTTCAGATGTAAGCCCAAGGTACAACCTGGGCCTCCTATGGAACATAGCCTCTGCACACTGCCTCTGGGGAACCCCTTCTCCATTTCACTCCCAGTGACGCTGGTCTCTGGTGGCTGGTACCGTCTCACTTCCAGCCGACCGCCATCATTTGTCACAGAAGTTTCACTTGTGTGGTCCTGGATCTTGTTAATCACAGCTGATGTTTTCAGTCCCAGCTGACCAGAACCACAGAGTTAACTCAACACAGCAACTATGTAATGGGCCTGACAGTCTTTAAATAGCTCTCACACGTCCTCTGGAACTTCACAAGCCAGGCTTCGTAGACTCCGGTGCTCTCAACATTCTTATCTTCCAGGATCGTACAGAACAGCCCACTTGGCTCTCAACATTCATTGGCTTTTCTAGTCCAAAGTTCCAAAGCCCTTCCACAGTCCTCCCTAACACATGATCAAGTCTGTCACAGCAATACCCCATTGTCCTGGTTCCTGTCTTTGAGTCGCCACTGCTCTTGTGGAGCGTCATAGCCAAAGCAACCTGGGGAGGAAAGGGTTTGCTTGACTCACCCTTCTGTATTTCAGTTCATCATCAAAAGAAGTCAGGGCAGGATCCTGGAGGCAGGAGCTGTTGCAGAGGCCACAGAGGGGTGCTGCTTACCAGCTTGCTCTTCATGGCTTGCTCAGCCTGCTTTCTTACAGAACCCAGGACCACCAGCCTAGAAACAGCACCACCCACAATGGGCTGGGCCAATTACTGATAAAGGAAATGCCCTATAGGCTGGAGGCATTTTCTCAATTGAGAGGTTCACTCTTCTCAGTGACCCTAGCTCATGTCAAGGTGAAGCAAAACTAGCTGGCACAGCTACTCTAGTGAAAGAATAGGAATAAATCTACAGAGACAGGAAATACATTAGAGAAGTAGGAACGAGGGAGAACATGAAGGTGTTGCTTAATGGGTTTGGGCTTCTGTTTGGGTATTGAAAAGTTCTGGAGATTGTGGCAACTGACATTTAACATTGTAAAGATAATTAATGCACTTGATCAAAATGATAGCTTTTTTTTTGGTTTTTCAAGACAGGGTTTGTCTGTAGTTTTGGTGCTTGTCATGGAAGTAGCTCTTGTAGACCAGGCTCGCCTTGAACTCACAGAGATCCTCCTACCTCTGCCTCCGAGTGCTGGGATTAAAGGCTTGCGCCACCACTGCCCAGCTCAAAATGATAAATTTTATGTTGCATATATTTTAATAAAAGAAATTGCATATTAAATTGAAGTCCAATCCAGCATATGAATTTCACACTTTATTTCTCACTTACCTGACACTGAGGACCAAGTCCCTACTTTGCCACGATTTTAGAACAATTAAATTGATAAACTATTAGTGTGTGAATCACATCTCAGGAAAATTGTTGCACGCCATCTGCCCACAAGATGTCAAAATCCACATACCTTTTTAGGTGAAAAACAATTATTTTTGGTGCCTTGGAAATGGTGGCCCTCACAGCTGTTTCTTGCTTAATTTCACAAAAGGAACAATGGATTTGGTTGTTCCAGGTCAAGGTGTCTTGTTGGAAAAAACACTGGAGACAGTCCTGTTGGGGGAGATAGAGAGAGCATTTGATGACCTGGGATCCCCACTGACCTTAGGAGAAAGCAGGGTTGTAGTTACTGAGATTGAGGCAGGAGGATCGTGAGTTTGAAACCAGCCTTGCAATACAAGGAGACTCCATCTCTCAAACAAGCACACAAACAAAACCATAAAACTTTGAAAGAGAACAATATAAAAAATAAAAAAGGGGGCTGGAGAGATGGCTCAGTGGTTAAGAGCATTGGCTCAGTGGTTAAGAGCACTGGATGTTCTTCCAGAGGTCCTGAGTTCAATTCCCAGCAACCACATGGTGGCTCACAACCATCTGTAATGAGATCTAGCGCACTCCTCTGGTGTGGGGGCATACATGGAGGCAAAATGTTGTATACATAATAAATAAATAAATTTAAAAAAAAATAAAAAAAAACTTTGAAAGAGCTATGTATGTACCTGTGCTTCTGGGATTTTTTCTAATGAACAGACCCAGAAGTCATGCCCTTCACCAGAGTCCTGTAAAATCTACCTAGCAACCTTTTTTGTTTTCAGAGTTGGGGCTGATGGCTCACACCTTTAATACAGATGCAAGAGGAACTCTTCAAGTCAAGGCTAGCTTGCTCTGCATACCAAGTTCCAGGCCAGCCAGAGCTACACAGTGAGACCCTGTCTCAATAATAATAAATAAAAATCTGCCTAGCAACTGGTGATGCTTCTCACTGTGCTGCTGAGATGGGTTTAGGTTCTTTTCCCACTAATAATCTATGAATTATCACTTTTTAGCTTTTCTGGTTTATTGCAGAATAATACAGACTTTGAAATGCCCAGTAACAAATCAGACAGCTGTTTTCTATTATAAATCTTCTGACACAATGGGGAGGGGTCTGAAATAAATCATATCTCGTGGTTTGGGGTGACAATTCACAGTAGATAAATTAGAGCGCACACCCAAGGAGATGAGGTCTCTAGCCAGACCCTGCTTCTGCAAGTTCTTGACTTAAGAGGAGGAGGAGGAGGACACAGACTGTTTTCATTAGAACAATCAGTGCTAGGGCCAGGCAGTGGTGGTGCACACCTTTAATCCTAGCACTCGGGAGGCAGAGGCAGGTGGATCTCTGTGAGTTCGAGACCAGCCTGGTCTACAAGAGCTAGTTCCAAGATTGGCTCCAAAGCTGCAGAGAAACCCTATCTGGAAAAACCAAAAAAAAAAAAAAAAAAGAACAATCAGTGCTTCCCCCAAGAATCTAGAAGTCTTTCCAGTAATCTTGAAGCTTTTGCTCAAATGGGAAATAAAAGAAAAAGTAACAGGGCTCTGCTCCCCTGCTGTAGACACGAAAACTGTGGCCAGCAGATGTTTTCACAGTCTCAAAAGAAAACGTTGTGTAAACTCCCACAAGGAAAGAGTTCCCTGACTCCTGATGGCTCCTACTCTACCCACATCACTTCACCTCCCCACTTACAGATGAATTCTGAGCACCATGGTAAAGGAAATCAGAGCGGCAAACTAAGCCACGATTCCTATCTCTCCTCCCACCACAGCCCACAGCTTCCATCCAAAGTCTAAAAGAGTCTGAGGGGCTGGAGAGATGGCTAAACCATTAAGATCCGTTAAGGATCCAGGCTCAGCACCCATGTGGTGGCTCACAGCTGTTTGTAACTGCAGTTACAGGGAATCTGACGCCCTCTTCTGGCCTTCTTGGGCACCAAGCATGCACATGGTGCACATGAATGCATGCAGAAAACATGCATACACTATATAATAAAAAGAAATCTTTTTTAAAAAGAGTCTATTATAGCTAGTCCCAGCCT
The DNA here is from genome assembly GCA_028555095.1 of Dicrostonyx torquatus. Taxonomy (NCBI): domain Eukaryota; kingdom Metazoa; phylum Chordata; class Mammalia; order Rodentia; family Cricetidae; genus Dicrostonyx; species Dicrostonyx torquatus. The sequence goes on along the minus strand of JAQHUG010000051.1, from coordinate 852,706 downwards.
TAAACTATGGTGTGTGGAGGTGTGGGAGAGTCATAATGGCTTCATAAGAAATCACAAACTCCCCATCTCAAGAGACTGAATAAACCTCACCCATATGTATAGGTGGAGCTTTGTCTTGAATACATGTAGAAATACAGCTAAATTCACAGTAACTATTAACTATAGGTTGCTTTTCAAAAAATTAATAATATTGCTGTTCATTCATGGACTTCCTTTATTTATATCTTTAAGGCATACAACAACCATCTCCTACTAAAATTGTAGGAAATAACAGCCATGATTGTAATCGCAGGGTCAGAGAGACTCAGGCAGGGTTACTTGAGCCCAGTGTCCCAGGCTAGCATGGGTGACACAGCAAGAAAACCTTGTCTCAAAAATAAGAAAATGGGGACTGGAGAGATGACTCAGAGGTCCTGAGTTCAATTTCCAGCAACCACATGATGGCTCACAACCATCTGTAATGAGATCTGGTGCCCTCCTCTGGTGTGTGGGCATACATGAAGGCAGAATGTTGTATACATAATAAATAAATCTTTAAAAAAATAAGAAAATGTATTTGGAACTAGGGACTCCCTACCTGAAGAGAGCATTCATATTCAGATGGGATGGGGAGGGAGAGGATGGTGAAAACTTCATTCTTGTTGGTGCAGTTCTCACACTTTAAACACGTGATGCTGTAGTTGAGCTGTCCTTCAAACAGCCGGGTGATGATTGACGTCTCACTGGCCATCATCTTTCTGCAGTATCTTGGAGCAGATCTCTTCTCGCATGCTCTTCTGCCACAGTGCTGTGTGTGTAAAGCGACAGATTCCTCTTGGTCATCTAGTGGTCATAAAGCCAGGTAACACAGAACGGCTGTCTTTCCTATTAGAATGACACATTTTAACCAGAAAACAGTTCGTTTTGATCCAGCCAGAACACTAAGGCCTTGGCAGCATCTGCCACGTGTGACATCTGATAACTCAGCTCTTTCCAGATGAAACTGAAGAGTGACAATCATTGTCCCAGCAGGAGAAAAGATACGCCAAGGAGAGACATTTGGGTCCTCCCTTTGGCTAACAGAATACTGAAAACAATGGTTCTTGGGATATTGGATTGCTGCTCTCAGGGCTGAATGAAGCCTGGTGTGGGTGGAGGAGGAGCTGGGCTTCCCGGAAGAGATTAAACACAATTGCAACAATTTATCAGACTACCTTATAAGAAAGATAGGCTGAGAAACAGTGGTGGCTCGCTGAGGGCAGGACTCCCTTTCACCAGACTCCTATTAGTTGTGCATACTTCAAGTCACCTATTTAAACCTAAACTTCATGTCAGTACCTCAAAGTTGACTTGGGGATCATTGAACCTCTATTGGTTTCTCTTCCCAGTCTAGCCACACTGGGTCTTTCCAGTGTGTCTGACTCTAGTTGTCTTTACAAGAAGGTGGTGGTGGTGGTGGTGGTGTTTACAGAGAAACCCTGTCTCGAAAAAACAAAATAAAACCCAAGAAGGTGGGGGCTAAACCTCTGTAGACCAGGCTAGCCTCAGATTCACAGAGCTCTGCCTGTCTCTGTCTCCCGAGTGCTGGGATTAAAGGTGTGTGCCACTGTCGCCCTGCACAAGATTTTCACCTTTTAAAAGCGTTGGTAACAATTTGGCAAGGTAGGCAGGCACTTGCAAGCAAGTCGGCCCTAGTAGAAAGGCAAGATTCAACAGGCCCCATACAGCCCTAGAACCGTTTCCCGAGGGGACTTGGGATCTTGGGTTTCAGCCAGCATGAGCTGCTTTGGAATTGAATTTAGCAAAGAGAAATGTGTGTTTCGACACTTTGCCTGGGCTTTGCCTTCTTGCTGGCTTAGGGGCTTTTCGAGGGGCTTGATTTCATTTGGGCTATTATCCCTTGAATGCCTGAGCAAATTTGGAGTACTGTTGGGTCATTGGCCATTGCCATATACCAAGGAAGGCTGGAATATGAATATTTCAGATCTCTTCTGTAACACCTGCATTTGGAGAGGGGGCTGAGGCAGGAAGATTATGAGTCATTTATACCTGCCTGACACAGTAAGACTCTGTCTCATAAAAAAAGAAATATTAAAAGAAAAAATTATTCTAGGAGCCAGAGAGATGGCTCAGTGGTTAAGAGCACTGACTGCTCTCCCAAAGGACCGGGGTTCAATTCCCAGCACTCACATGGTGGCTCTTAACTGTCTGTAACTCCACTTCCAGGGCCTCTGATGCCCTCTTCTGGCCTCCATGGGACACTGGCAAGCAAGTAGCACACAGACATACATGTGCATAAAATAAATTTTTTTTTAAAATTGAAGTTAAAAAAGCAAACTAATAAATAAACAACAAATATCCTAACCTGGACATTTTCCAAAGGACCCCCAGCACCCAGAGCCCTATCCTACTCACACACACACGCACACACACAAGCACACGCACATGCACACATGTGCGAAGCAGATGTTTCTGATAAGGAGCACATCAAGCTCAAGGCGGTTGGTTGTTACCTTTTTCAAAGCTTCATGAAGTTCATTGAGGACGTAAATCAGGAACTCCTGTGCATCTTGCTGTGTCTTTTTCAGAAAAACTGGGTAAAGGCTGCCAAGAGCCGACAGAAATATCTCTGGTGAGACACAGTCTGAGTCCCCAAGCCACATATCTGTCATCAGGTAGGCAAAGGCGGTGGTGACCTCACTGCAATCCCTGGGAAGAAGAGAGGACGAAGGGCAACTAGTCGCCGTTGATTTATGAAGAGCGGATCCAGTCGTGGGGGATCGGCACCATGCCACCGTCACTTCTGCCTGCTGCCCACTCCGCTCTGCTCACCCTTAATGGGTTTTCGAGGGACCAACAGTGCCTGGGCTGGCACAGCCCTTCCATCACCCTCCCCTCGGGGAACTGGGGGAACTGGGGGGGGGGCAGAGCTCAATGAAGAGCGCCTCTTACTTCTGAAGAGCTGTGATGTACTTTCCCGAGAGGAAGTACTCCATCAGTGGAGATATGCTGCAGAGGCATTGCAAGATGGCGTTCATGTAGCAGGTGTTGCCCAGGTTCCGTAGTCCTGTCACGCCCTGCAAGTGTGGCTGGCTCTCAGACTCCGGAAGGCAGGCATGATCTGCACACTCCGAACTGTGTGGGCCACACACACGGAAGAAAAGTGTTTCCAGGGAAGAGAGTAAGTGCAAGTGACAGCAAGGCTCTCTCAACTTAGGAAATAAAGGAGTTCTTTCGTGGCTGGCAGGCAAGGTCTTGTAACCTAGGCAGTCTCTGACAGTCTCTTGACACATCCCAGTCTGCGATTACCTGCCACTAGCTTGGTAAGGGGTGGAGGTTGCTTGCTTTGCTATGAGATAGGGTCTCCCTGTGTAGCCCTGGCTGGCCCAGTACTGGCTATGAAGACCAGGCTGACCTTGAACTCACAGAGATTCCCCTGCCTCTGCTTGGATTAAAGGTGTGCACCACCATATTGAGAATATGTATATACACATAGTAAGAACATATATATTCATGTTAAGAACACAAATGTGTATATATGCAAACACGCATATATACATACATAGGGGAAAGGAGAGAGAAAAGAACTAGACTCACATCCTTACTATGCTAATGACTAGACTAGTTATTATATATTTATCATCTGGGTTTTTTTTTTGGAGGGGGGTTGGCTTTTCAAGACAGGGTTTCTCTGGTTCCAGCTGTCCTGGAACTCGCCCTATAGATCAGGTTGACTTTGAACTAACAGAGCTCCACCTGCTCTGTTACTCTTGAGTACTAGGATTAAGGGCATGCACCACCACTCTAAAGTTGTGATCTGGGTTTGTGTGCCTGCTCATTTATAAAATAGAAACAATGAGTGTGGTCGTGTGCCTAATGTGAAGCTCTGGGTTCGGTTCCTCTTACCCCACCAGCACAGGAATGCTCTACATCCCGTGTGGGTCAGGTGTGTGCCATGCTAGGTACTTAGCCTAGATTACATAGTAAATGATAGCTTTGAAAAGAATACAATGGGGGCTGAAGAGATGGCTCAGCAGTTAAGAGCACTTTCTGTTCTTTCAGAGGAACCTGGCTCATTTCCCACTATCCGCATGGCAGCTCACAACTATCCAGTTGCAGGGGATCTAATGCCCTCTTCTGGCCTCCAAGGGCTCTACATTGGTGCCCTTACATGCCGGCAAAACATTCATACACCTAAAATAAAACAAATCTTAAAAAAAAAGTTCAGGCTGGAGAGATGGCTCAGTGGTTTAGAGCACTTGACTACTCTCCCAGAGGTCCTGAGTTCAATTCCCAGCAACCACATGGTGGCTCACAACCATCTGTAATGAGATCAGATTCCTTCTTTTGATGTATACATAAAGTACATGAATAAATAATTTTTTTAAAAAAAAGTACAATGACTTAGGATCGCTTAATGGTAAGGAGTGGGATTGGAACATCTGCCTGGCATGCAGATGACGTGCTGCAGGTGTGAAACCTCCTTTCCCTATTATGTGCTCTATCTTAGGAGGGTCACTCAACACCTTTGTCCTTTATGATTTTCCTTTTCATGTCCTGAATCTAAAATTGGTGTCCCATGATACAGGGGCCTTTCTCAGGACCTCTGCTCACAGTTACACCCATCTGGAAACTGCTCACTGGTAAATGGAGGCTCCTTTTCACTTATGCTCACTGATGTCACAGAGGCCCTGGACTGACTGCTTAGGAAGTATATGTATGTTACCTCCTTGGGGTCCTTCATGGGTCAAATCCGGCAGAGCCCTCCCAAATGCAACACATGCCCCGACTCCTGGGGGTAAGGCTCTGCCCCCTTTCCTAAGGTTATCTATAAAGGCACAGTACATAGAGGCTCACAGGACATAGTAGATACCGAAGTCATCTGCTGGGAATGGCCGATGAGAAGTCATTTTTAATGGGAGCACGTTGGATTTTCACTTCTACTCAGGAGCTAAATTTCATCCTTTTAACTTCATTTCTCCAAGAGTGTTTCCTTGGCTACTGTTTGTTTTGTTTTTAAACAATTTAAATGCTCTTCCCCCTTGCGGTTGCTGCAGCTGATGACAGCTGGTTCAGGCCTGTTCCAACTTGGTCCTTACCTTTCATCACAATTGTTTCCCATCACCCCAAGCCAAGGTTCTAGCATGTTGTCAAGGGATACGAGTATTTGTTTGAGATGTGTCCACATCACTGCTCTTCCTCCATTGCTCGGTTTCTCCTGGATACACGTATGCTACACACAAGCACACAGAGATGTTTGTCCCTTGGATTAGTGGACATTATGGCTCCCATGATCCCGAGCAGACCATCTCACCCTATGGAGGAAGGCTGATTTGATTCCAAAGCACACTGAGACACAGTGGGACATGGACATATTACCTGTAGCACACAGCTTATTATAAGATTTACAAGCTATTGACCTCATGGGCACACAGGATTCTCTGAGCTCAGATGTGCTTCAGACTGGGGAAGAGGACGGCACCCTTACTCTAACTAGAGAAAGGATGTGACTGCGACCTGGGAAAGTATCTGTGCTGGGGCTCTTGCTGTTGCTGGTCTGATCTTCGCTGAGCAGATCTACTGAGGCAGCCGAGCAATAGCGGAAAGCAGGTCTTAGGACCAACTGCTTGGCTTCTCTATTTATCCCAGGCAGGCCAAAGTAAGGATACCATCAAAGTCCAGCTTGGTGAACCAATGAGCTTTACGGGGCTCACTTACAGCAAATATGGATGAGGGGAGTGGGAGCACATGGTCACTACCCCTGCCAAATGTGACAGCTTATGGACACTGGACTCCAGGAGCACACAAAGCCTACAGGGATTCAACAGGTTGGAGAGTGACCTTGTTAGGTCTTTTAATTACAAGCCACACATCACACCACATACACACTATACCAAACCACACCCCAGTTTCCCCCCGCATAAAGGCTAAGAAATATGCATTTATTATATCCATAATGATGCCCTCCATGTGTGTGTTGAGAATCAGAATTCACATCAATAATCCCAGCTCTAAACCTTTCCAGATTTATTTTAGGTTTTTTTCCTTATATCACTGACACCACCACCTAAGACCCACCTAACTTCCCACTTTTAGCATGTGATACTCAGGCACTGCCCCTCACCTCATAGAGTTCACAAAGTTACGAGAGCTGGCTCTTAATTTTTCCTTCTCCCTGGTTGGTTGTTTTAATCTGCTCCTCTTAGATTTTTTTTTCTAGTTACCTGAAAGTTGCGCAGTATTTTCAAAATCCACTTCTGACAATACGAAGTGTAGTCTATGACCTTTTAATATAATTATGACTATAATTGAGTAGTGTTCTGGGTGACAAAGAAAAGATTTATGTGAGCATTTATATTAGTCTACCTACATCTCCTGGTGAGGCTGGGAGGCAAGGAGTTCGATGTGACGTCACAAAGGAGAAGCTGTCTTGGTAGCAGTCTCCTGTCTGTGAGAATGCTCCTGCACAGGAAACATCCTTGATGCTGCAACTTTGTTTTTTCCTGATCTATTGGGAATTAAAGCACCAGGCACTTTCCTAACTGTCCCTCTGGTGCAGTTGAAAAGCACCTGTAAACAGGAGCTTGTCACAATTCCAACTTCACGCAATCCCCTATTTACATTGTGGTTCTGACAGCCCTTTTCTAAAACATCACAGGGAAATTTATAAAAGAGATCAGGCGCATGATTTTGGAGGTAAGTGGGTCACTTCACCACTATGAATATGAAATGTTTCACAAATATTGATAAAACCTTGTAAAAAAAAAAACCAACCCAGTATATATTCCAGTGGGCTGACTACTTCTTGCTGTCAGCCCACTCACCCCATCTCTCTGGGATGCTAAATTTGTACTTAAACTGTGTCAGAGCTGAATTATTTAAAAAAAACAAGGACCAAGGAGAAATGATATTTGGTAAGAGACCACAGTATGAAATTTAGGAGTGAGGTCTACCCATACTTAAAATAATTTTCAGTGTGGTAAGATGTTGATATCAGTAGAACCTTTCTCCTCCCAGTTAGATGTGATCCAGGGACTTGGGTTCCAGCTACTCAACAGCCAGCAAAAGTTAACTCAAAGCTGTGGCTCCTGAGTTCTCTCACAATGATGATTAAACATTCAAGGTGAAAGCAATCTTTTTTGGGAGATGTCAAAGCAAAGTGAGACACCAGGGAAGAGGTTCCCAAGAGTGGAATAAACACTGAGCTTATTGGGTGTCTAGGGCCTTTTTGTAGATTTAGAGCAGAAACTGGACAAAGACTGGGCATCCTAGCCAGCCTGGCAGCACACAGCTTTAATTCTAGTACTTGGGAGGCAGAGGCACACGGATTTCTGAGTTAAAGGCCAGCCTGGTCTGCAGATCAAGGGACAGTCACAGATACATAGAGAAACCCCGTCTCAGAAAACAGAATCCTATTGTGATAGGTTGTTTCTCTGCACATATCTGGGCCAATTAGAGGTTTACATTCTCTTGTGCATTCTTCTGGCCCACTCAGGAGGGTGGTCACACTTTGAAGCCCCTCTGTTCATCTCTGATTTGCTTCGAGCTTGGCTAGTTTGTTGGCCATCATCCTGGCATAGTGTTGCCAGCTCTTCCAATCTTGCAGGTGTTGCTGATCCAATCAGGGTGGGGTCTGTAAGTGCTCATCAGCTCTCTTGTGTTTTAGCATAGTGGGGACACAGCTGCAGTCCTTTTTGATTTATGGGTGGTGGTCTTGGAAAGTTTCTTGTTAGGAGCTGTCCTCTAAGTTGTTACATTTAGCCACATAAAAAGTTTGAAAGCACCGTGCCTTGTCTATGTCTTCCAGGGTTTCATGGGGCTGGCCAGCCAACTTGCAAATATCAACTTTATTTCCAGATGGAGAGTAAAAGGGGGCAAAGAAAAAAACTGCCCTGACCTTGACTTGATCTCCTAGGACTTGAAATCCCACCAATCCCCAAGCTTGCCCCAGAATCAAGCTACAAAACTCCAATCCCAAGCCACCCTGGAAAGCTTCCCTCTTCCTCCCCACCAAGAAATCCTACATAAAGTCTGCACCATGAAGTTTGCTGCTGTTTCTTACCCGAGGCAGCCATCCTCATGGATTCTTCCTTCCCAATAAATCTCGAGTGAGGTCTGTTGTGTAGGAGTCTAGCTTTTTGCAGGAGCAGATAAGAGCAAAACTGTAACATTTCTGTGGGGAAACTTTTCCCAAGCAGAGCTGTAACCTAATACTTCTCTGGCATTTAAGATGCTCTAGTAATATAATAATTATGGCAATGAGATGTCTGCTCCTGGCAGCACCAATCTACTTTAGAGAAGATGATGGGCATCGAAGAAACTCCATATGGAGTTTGCTTTCTTTGTGGCAAAAGTTAGCCGTTGGGTAAGAAAGTGCCCTTGCCTTGACTGCTGACAGTATGCTGTCCAAACTGGACAAGCAGGACATAAAAGAAAGCAACTGCTGAACTTTGACAAGACAAGGCAGGACAGTTCTTCAAAATTCCTGCTTCACAAAAATGTCTGTCAGATATTCTAGGTCTGCAGGCTTTAGATGGATGCTCCAACGTTACAGAGGAACCTTGGCTGTCCGTCATTTCTTAGATCTGGAAGTTGTTTGCTCTGCACTTCCTGTTTACTCAGGTGTATCCTTCTTGGGTCTCTGATGAAGTTGAAGACTAGTTATAGTTTTCCTTGTTACCAAATTCAGAAAAGAAACTCACAAAAGAGGTGTAAAATGTATAGAGTTGACAGACATAATAGTTTTGTGTTGGTAATACAAGTTAGGATAAAAGGAAAATTAGGCACAAAACTTGGAACTCACAGGATAGATATTGGAGCATTTTCTCTGAATTTGTCAAATGCAAATAGATTGAACATTGTGAATGTACTTCTTACCTGATAATTATTCTTACTGTATAAAATTTTACTATGTTAGAGTTAAAACCTTTATTTTTTCTTTCTTTTTTTCATTTTTTGAGACAAGGTTTCTATATATCTTTGGGCCTGCCTAAGCCTATTCTGGAACTAGCTCTTGTAAGACCACGTTGGCCTCGAACTCACAGAGATCTGCCTCTGAATCCCAAGTGCTGGGATTAAAGGCGTGTACCACCACAGCCAGCTAAAAAATTCTTCTAAAGGAGAGGACTGACCCTTGAAGCTGTCCTCTGACCACACATAATCCATGGCGGGACACATGGGCACACCCTTACAACCAACAATGAAAAAACACACATTTCAGAATGAGTAGACTCATGAAACATCTGTAAACAAGAATAAATTTAATTTCTTTTAAAGATTTAATGATATACAAAATGTATATGGTATAGTATCTTTAAGTAATACACTTTTTCTCTCCACATCAACATTAAACACTATTAAACAGCTTATCTCTGCTTGCCTTGTCTGTATCTATGAGATACACTATTGAATACAAATAAGCTTTACACTGCTCCCTTCCAAATAAAAATTAAAATTAGTACCTAGGAAATGAAAAGAAAGAGAAAGCATAAAACTTGAGTCAAATGATAAGCTTTTCTTGTTGAATATGCAAAAATATCTGGGCAATTAAGTTACATTTTATTGGCATAAGGTTGGACTGTCATCTCCTTATATTGTATAAGGATACTCCAACAACTGTTTTCTTAAATAAGTACCAAAAACAGAATTCACATTGACACATTCCTACACAATTTTAAATGTGAGAGCTCACACACCATCTGATTGGATACACTAAGTAAGTCTTTGGAGATGTATGCAGCTGCAGGTTATTTTAACTGTAACCTTCCTCACAGGAAACACCCACTGAATAGTGAGTTAGTTCTCATTTACCATGGCTTTCTTTTACTTAACATTGATAAAATAATGTAAAAGACCCTTTTGCACAATTCAGGTTTTGTTTAACAAGAAACTGGCTGTATCTATAAACAGAATCTAAAGTTGATTCTTAAATAAAATCCCTCTTAGGAAAAGGTCTTCATGAGGCCCCGGATTTGATACTCAACACTAAAAGAAAAGAGGGATGGACACAGGGAGGGAGGGAAGACATGGTTTTCAGTGCAGGCTTTTAAAGATGCCTGTGAAGCTAGAATAGAAAGGAGTCGTTTTTCCTGTGGCCACAAATCTAGTTGAAAGCTAGCATCATTATCATGCAGCACACCAAACTGAGGAAGACGTCTGCCATTTAACCAAAAAGCTGTGTGATTCAGTTTCTTTAGCTGAATGTCTGTAACTGAGCAGTCAATAAAATTCAAAGACACTTGACTTTGGTTAATGATACCGCACCAAGTGTCAGGGAATCACCACCCTTGACAGAGCAAAGTTTCCGATTCACCGCTGTAAGAGCCCTTCACAAGTTGAAAGCATTAACTTTTACCACTGCTAACATTTCTCAGCTGTCATTTGTATTGAGGTGCTTTTCAATGAGAACACTAACCTCTAAACTATGTGTAGGACCAGCAAGCTCAATTTGCACACACATTTTTATATCATCAATTCCCTCCTGAAGGAAAAACGACAATCACACTTTTGTGAAGTGTAGGCAAAAATCAGAACTATAACATCAGACGAACAGAATTTGTTGCTTCTGATTCTTTGGTGGAATTTCCAGATTGAAGATTCAAATCTGCTGACTCCTCCTGAGGAAATATAATCTTATCAGGCGTATAGTCGTTCCTCTTCAGATCTACAGTCACAATCCCAGAAGGGGAAAAGTCAGTATGTTTATAAATGAAAAATTAAGAATATTTTCTACATTATTTTTCCTCCAACATGTCAGAACTATTTCCTTAAATCTTACACTTAATAGCCATACATTTCTATACAATTATTACATGAGGATCATAAATCAGTAAATTGTGGAAGTATGACACTATAGCAATGAACCCAGTAAAAGATGCCTGCTTTCGTAATCACGGAAGTGTGACAGTACAGTACAGTAATGAACCCAGTAAACAAGGCCCTGCTTTTGTGAAGCTTATGAGGTCAAAGTCTTATACCAGAAAACCTCCCATGCTCATGGACTGTTAGGGTAAGATTGTGAAAACGGCTATCCTACCAAAAGTTATCTACAGATTCAATGGAATCGCCATCAAAATTCCATGATCAAATTGAAAATGATCATGGAGTTCAACTTAAGACCTGATGCCCTGAATCAGATACAGGACAGACCTGGGAATAGGCTTGAATTCATTGGCACAGCACAGGACTTTCTAAACAGGACCCAAAACAGGATTTCATGAAACCAAAAAGTATCTGTACAGCAGAAACCACCATCATTTGAATGAAGAGGCAGCCTACAGAATGGGAATTACCTTTTTAACAGTTTACATCTGACAGAGGGTTGGTATCTTGAAAACATACACACAAAAACTAAATACCAAGATACATACAATGCATTGTGGAAGAAGAGATAAGACTTTAAGAGCTAGAGGAGGTGGATGGACACAAGGAAACGGTATCTTTCAGACACAAAAGGGTAGCTGCATGTGAGAACTCATGGGTTTTAACAGCATACACAAGCCCCATGCAGACCAATGTCAACAGGGAGGGGAGGTAGACATGAAGTTCTACCCAGTCAAGAACTCTGGGAGAGGGACAGTCAATTTTCTTTTAAAAAGAAAATGCTGTTCCTGGGCTGTAGAGATGGCTCAGTTGGAAGAATACTTGTCACATAAGCATGAGGACCTGAGCTCTAATCTCAGAACCAACATAAAGAAAAAAGTCAAATGTAGCTAGGTGGGAAGCAGAGGTAGGCAGATCTCTATTTTAGAGTAAGCTTGGTTTACACAGCAAGTTCTAGGACAGCCAAGGCCACAAGTGAGAACCTGACTCCGATAGATAGATAGATAGATAGATAGATAGATAGATAGATAGATAGATAGATAGATAGATGATAGACAGACAAGTAACCCCTTCAATTTTGGGAGAGGGTTTATGTAGTCAGCCCAGGCTGGCCTTGATTTTGGAGATCCACCAGACTGTTTCCTAAATGGTGGGATTCAAGGTGTACATAACTATGCCCACCAAAACAACATTCTTAAGAAACAGAAATTCTCAATCTAATCGAAGTACAAAATCTTTAAAAAAATTAAAACTCGCCCTCTCTCTGCAAGACTCAAAGTCTTACTGCTGACAACCTCTCTAACCCCACTTAACATTGTTTTAATATTAGAAAACTAAATGCTTCCAGGAACAAGATAAAATATACTGACCTTGCTATACCTATCTTAGCATTGCACTGGAAAGTCTAGATAGTGTAAAACGTCAAAGGTAAAAATAAGATACACAGTATAGAAAAGAAGTAATGAAATTATCTTAATTATCTATACAGATAATCTTCAAGTGTGAATCAAGAAAAAAATTTTTTTTCCATCACAACCTAGAATTATTATTTTTGGCATTCTTCAGATGTGATAAATAAGTTAAATGGACTCATATGTATTTATGAAGGAACTGCCACAGGAATTCCAGACCAAATCTTTGAACCCATGGCTTTACTATTATAGTAACAACTTGGATAACAATTTATTTAGCATATGGACTAAAACCACATAAGCCAGGCATGGTGACAAATGTATATTTATAATACCCCATAGGTTAAGGCAACCGAATCTTGAATTCAAAGCTAACTTGGGCTACATAATAACAGAAATAAAGTGAAAATTTTTACCTGGAAGTTTAAGCTTTCGACAGCAAGAATTACAGTGATGTTTGGCTCTGAAGTTTTTTATTGCATCTTCTCCTAGATTGGCAGGGCCAAAAACCATGTCACAGGATCTGCAGAATTGGAAGTAAAAAAAGGGAGCTTATTCAAGTGGACACATGGAGTTTAAAAACAACAAATTATGCCTCAATGAAATGGCTAAATCTTATTACCTCTTCTCTTCAGCTTTTATCACAGACGGGTCAGTCAAGTTTTCACCCACACCTTTAAATGTATACATAAAAAGGACAACATATATTATGCAATCTATATAGACACTTATGTTTACATAATAAAAAGGTCTAGAGAGATTGTATAGCATTGTTCTTAACATTACATTGCTAAATTATTCAATTACATTGCTAAATTATTCAAAGTAGTATTTTTCTCTCTTGCTATTTCATAACTTGGTATTTCAGCACTTCACCATATTGGGGATATGCTCAAAATTCTATCTCAGAGTGGGTGAGGTGGGTACGGATGTTGGTATATGAGATATCTGATCATACACTGTAAAGATATGTCACTGTCATTGGTTTAATAAAAAAGCTAAATGGCCAATAGCTAAGCAGGAGGTATACCAGGGACTTCTGGACAGAGAGCTCTGGGAATAAAAGCAGAGTACCCAGTCAGATTTGGAGACAGGATAGGCAAAATGGAGATGACGTAAGGAATGCAAGGAAGAACACAGTTACACTGGCACCCGAACAGGGACTTGGACAGGTAATTTCTTTCTTTCTTTTCAAGGTAACGAGCAGGTTCTTGCCAAGAGATCTGCAGTCTCGCCGATTCAGAATTGTTGGTTAAGTGCAAGGAATCGTAAGCAATCATGGGGCTTACTGAATCAAAGCAGAAAAGAATGTTTTACTTAGTATTTAAACATATCACGGTAAGCAGAGGCCTGGAACTATCGGAACAATCTTTGGGGGATTTCTTCACAGACATGCTCCTTAGACAGTTGGCATGGGAAAATGCCAATGCTCTATGCCAGGACCTTATAAGGCCCATCAGAAAGACAGGGACCATACAGGCCTACATGAAAGGCTGTACAGAAGCCTCACCAGCCGTAGTGCAAGGTGGGAAAAATAGTCCCAGTATTATGTCAGAAATTTGTAGATTTGGCTCTAATTAGAGTATGAGAGTCATTCCCCACAGCATATATAATTCATTATATGGATAATATTTTGTTAGCTCCAGTGAAGGAGCAAGTGGAGCAAGTATTACTATTGGCTATTGAGAGTTTAACAAGTTTGGGGTTAATTATAGCTCCGGAAAAAGTACAAAGAGATAGACCCCTTGGGTATTTGGGACAATGGATCCACAATGACTACATTAGTACTCAGAAAATGTTCATTAGATTAGATAAATTACAGACATTAAATGACTTTCAAAAACTATTGGGCAATATAAATTGGATTAGACCTTATTTAAGAATTACTACAGGGGTCCTGAGTCCCTTATTCTCTCTACTGCACGGAGACTCAGACCCAAAGTCAAAAAGGATTATGACTCCAGAAGCACTGTAGGCTCTCCACATTGTAGAAGAAGCCTTAGCTAAAGTAAAATTAAAGCAATTAAATTATACTAAACCATGGGCTTTGCTAATTTTTGCTACTGAGTATTTTCCCACTGGATTTGTGGCAGGAGGAAGTGTTGGAATGGGTGCATCTAGCACATACACAGAGCAGGATGGTAGCATCCTATCCATATATGTGTGCCTTGCTCATCACTAAGGCCAGAATGAGGTCAAAAGAATTGTTTGGTCAAGATGTGAAAATAATTATTGTTCCTTATAATAAATATCATTTGGATATGTTAATTGGATATATTAATGCAAAATAATGATGATTGGGTCATTACAAGGATTTACAGGTCAAATTAAATTTCATTATCCAAAACATCCTCTCATAGAGTTTTGTAAAGAAACTCCTATGATCTTTTTCCAGCCGAGACTGCCCTACTCTTGGGTCACTCCACTATTCTTCCTTTATTAAAACAATTACAACAACTCATTTGGCAAAGAAAGGAAAATTTTTATATAGGACACATTAGAGGACATACAGGTCTTCCAGGACCTTTAAATAAAAGAAATCATTTAGCAGACTTACTAACTAAAGCCATGGTTTTTCCAGTGACGGAGGCACAAGAGAGCCATGCTTTTCATCATCAAAATGCATTGGCATTAAAAAAATGTTTCACATAACCAGGGAGCAGGCTCGGCACATTGTAAAAGAATGTAAACATTGCCCTCAAGCTTATCACCTTCAAAAAATGGGAGTTAACCCTCGAGGACTTAAACTGCAGGTCCTCTGGCAGATGGATGTTACACATATACCATCCTTTGGGAAATTGAGTTATGTGCATGTTACAATTGATACCTTTTCTCATTATATATTTGCCTCTGCTCGAACTGGAGAAGCTTTCAAAGATGTAGCTCAGCATCTGTTGCAATGCTTTTTAATTACGGGAAAGCCAGTACAGCTTAAAACAGATAATGGGCCAACCTACACTTCAAAAGCATTCAACTCCCTTTTAGATCAGTGGAAGATAAAACATTCCACAGGAATTCCTTATAACCCCCAGGGTCAAGCTATTATTGAGAGGGCGCATCAGACGCTAAAAAAATCAGAGAGTGTCTGCAAGATACAAATACATCTCTCCTCATCATCTTTTTTTTTTTTGGTTTTTCGAGACAGGGTTTCTCTGTGGCTTTGGAGTCCTCATCTTTTAACTCATGCCCTCTTTGTGATTAATCATCTGAACACTAATGAACAAGGAAATTCCCCCACTCAAATACATTGGGGGAGTTTTC
>JAQHUG010000051.1:816448-835288 GCA_028555095.1 Dicrostonyx torquatus | reverse complement strand
GGATGTGACTAAAAAGAAACTCATATACTGTGCCAACTAATAACATGTGACCTTTTGGTTCTGTTCTTTGTCTTGGATACTATATAATGGGAACATGAATTCAGTAAAGTTGCAACAGATTCAAACCACTCCCTTTTGTGTTGGTCTGTCTGTCATTCACCTGAACTTGTGCCTTTCTGGTATCAAGACCCTGTTTCCCCACGGTCTGAGGGGCTCCCCTGAGCCGGTCTGTGGCACACACAAAACCTCCTGGTGGTTCCCAGCAGCTGAATCAATATATGCAGGTCTACATATGCTGCCTCTGGGTCACCATGACTAGTTAAGTGTGCTTTTTCTATTTGAAGGCTTTTTAAAAAGTCCTATAGAATATTTGTTCTGCATTTTGGTCATTTATTTATTATTCTTTACCTTTAGTCTTCCTCAGAGGAATTAAAAGTTGGTTGAATCCCTTTTTAATAATCACAAATACTTAAACCCATTACAGTGAAACCCGATTAAAATGGTCCAGTTTCACAAATGGAAAATTCAGAATGAAAACATGACACCAGGGCTTATACCAGGGCTCAGCTGGCAGAGTGCCTGGCCAGCATACACAGATCTCTGGGGAGCTCAGCATTGCATAAATGAAGGTGGCACACATCTGTGTTCAAGGTCATCCTTCAACACACTGAAGTGGAGGTCAGCCTGGGATAAATAAGACCCTAGTTCACAAAGTAAGTAACAAAATAAAAGAACAAAAAAAGCAAAGCAAAACAAACACCAACAACATATTTCTATTTTACAAAAGAGTTTTGAAAAACATTTAGAGTTTGTGTAGAGATGCATATGCTATGCTGCATGTACATAGTTCAGATAAGAACTTTCCAGTCAGTTCTCTGTCTCCACTATGGAGAGTAATTGGTCAAGTTGGCAGTTCAATAATCTCCTGGGACCCCAATACTGCTACTTTTTACCCAACTGATTGGAAAAGACCACCAATAGTGGATAGATGGGCACTCATGTATAAGGCCAAAAAGGAAGTCAGGACCTACAGCCCTTTTTGGAAGTAAACTGGTAGTGCTTTTGAAATAAAATTGCACTAATCTCTAAACTAAGCCAATTTAGGAACCCACCGACAGACTGAGAGCAGCAACAGCTCTGTAGCAGCAAAAATTAAAAAAAGTCTACAAATACAGGCATACATCATGCACCTCCATACTATAAATTAACACACTGGCACTGAAAGCAGTAACTCCGACTCAGAGTCAGAAGCCACCTATGATGTTAGGTTGAAAACATGTATTTTTTTTTTTCCCCAAAACAGGGTTTTTCTGTGTAGCCTTGACTGTCTTGTAACTTCCTCTGTAGACCAGGCTTGGCCTTGAAGATATAATGGGATTAAAGGCATGTGTGTCCATCCGTGCCCCTGTACCCTCTGTAAAAACATGTATTTTGTAATCCTAGTTTTGGAAAATCCAGCACACCAGACCATACCCAAATAACTAAGAAAATATTAATAATCTGTGAGAGTAGATGGGAGTAGTGAGTTGCAGTTTCTGTATGAGCAACAAAGATGGGAATACTTTAGTTTTTCTATATTTTTGTATCATGAAACTGTCATAGTAATCACCTAAAATAGTACTAAAAAAATGGCTCAGTTGGGACTGGTGGCACAGGACTAAGCTACTTGAGAAGCTGAGGCAGAAGAACTGAAAAACCCAAGGCCTAACTGGACTACAGAATGAGTTCAAGGCCAGCCCAACATACTATCTCAAAGAAAAAAGGGGAAGAAAAAAAAGAAGAGGAAGAGGATGAGGGGTTGGAGAAATGGCATAGCAGTTAAAAATACTTGCTGCTTTTCCAGAGAACCAGGGTCAATTCCCAGCACGTACACAGCAGTTCACTACTGTCTGTAACTTCAATTCCAGGGGATTAAATGACCTCTTCTGACCTCCACGGGTACCAGGAACATATGTAGTGCTTAGATTTCATGGAGGCAAAACTCATACACATAAAATACAAATTAAAAATTAAAGAAAAAGTGGTTGTGCATGTTAGGCAACCAACCAGATAGGCTTAACTCCCAGTATCTGAGAAAAGATAGAAGCAAAGAACCAACTCCACAAAGTTGTTCTATGACGTGTGTAGCTACCATATACACACACGACTCAGATGTTGATGTACACTTTTAAGCCCAGCTCACAAACAGCAGAGAGTTCCAGGCTAATCAAAGGTACACAGTGAGATTCTGTCTCAAGGAAAATAAATATAGATGTACACAATTTTTAAAAGAAGGATGGTATTAGTATAGTGTTTGCCTAGCATATTTTGAAAAATCGCATGTGAGGGGGAGGAGAAAAAGGGTTGAAAGCGTCTGGAACACTTGTAGAAGTTTCAGCGTTCTACCATTAGGTGTGCTGGTGTGCTCCTTTAAATCCTAGCACTCAGGAAGAAAAGGAAGGCCAGTAGGCAGATCTCTTGAATTTATGTTTGTAGACCAATCTGGTCCACAATAATGGGTTCCAAGTCAGCCAAGGAAACAAATCAAAGATACACTGTTAAGTCTGTCAAAACCAGAAAGACAGATAGAAAAAAAAACCAGACAGACAACCAGGGCAGGGTGCTGTGGGATAATGCCTTTTTTATATACTGTAAAGATTTGTCTCTCGTATTGGCTTAATACAACACTGATTGGCTAGTAACCAGGCAGGAAGTATAAGCAGGGCAACCAGAATAGAATTCTGGGAAGAAGAAAGGCAGAGACGGAGTCACCAGCCAGATGCAGAGGAAGCAAGATAAATGCCTTGAGAAAAGGCACCAAGCCACGTGGCTAGACATAGACAAAAATTATGGATTAATTTAAGCTGTAAGAACTAGCTAACAATAAGCCTGAACTAATAGGCCAAACAGTTTATAATTAACATAAGCCTCTGTATATTTATTTGGGACAGAATGGCTGTGGGACCAGGCAGGATAAAAACTTTTGTCTACAGCAGGGGAAAGAGTTTGAGCTTTTTCTCTTGGAAAAAGCAGCTGCCGTGCAAGAAGCCAAATACCTAAAACCATCCTACTATAGGAAAGCCCATGTTAGTCACACGGACAGAGAGTGAAATCAGGTAGTGAACAAAGAGCTAAGAAATTTAATTCCAATTAAACTATTATTTTTTTTAAAAGATTTATTTATTATGTATTCGGTGTTCTGCCAGCATGTATCCCTGCAGGCCAGAAGAGAGCACCAAATCTCATTATAGATGGTTGTGAGCACATGTGGTTGCTGGGAATTGAACTCAGGACCTTTGGAAGAGCAGGCAAAGCTTTTTAACCACTGAGCCATCTCTCCAGCCCCCAATTAAACTATTATTATTGAATTTTTTGATACAGGGTTTTTCTGTATAATAGTCCTCCTAGCTGCCCTGGAACTCAAGACCAGGCTGGCCTTGAACTCAGAGATTCTACTACCTCTGCCTCCTAAGTGCTGGGATTAAAGGCCGCCACCACCACCACCACCACCACCACCCAGGAGAAAAAAAATTTTTATGCCTATGAAATACTAAAGGCCAGACACCTAAGAGTATAGTAATAGAGTTCACATGAACCCTAGCAATTATTTTCTTCTCTTTTTTTAATGGTTTATTTAACTTTATTTTATGTGCATTGGTGTTAAGGTGTCAGATCCCCTGCAACTGGATCTTCAGACAGTTGTGAGCTGCCATGTGGGTGCTGGGAATTGAACCTGGGTCCTCTGGAAGAGCAGTCAGTGCTCTTAGCTACTGAGCCATCTCTCCAGCCCCCCAACCTAGCAATTATTAAGGTAGCCAGGCTGGGTATGGTAACACATCCCTCTAGTCCCAGCACTCAGACAGGAAAAATCACAAATACTACAAATACTAGGCTACTTTGGGATGCAATGTAAAACTCTACCTTAATAAAAGGAGAGATAACCAGATCCCATTTAAAATCCCAAATGACCATGCTGCTATGATTGTGACTTATTTTAGACTTTCTATTAGCCTAAGATTTTAAATTAGCAGATTTCTATATGTGTAATATACAAATAGGTAAGGACCTACCACATAATCTCACCTAAGTAATTCAATTAATAATAAATTTACCTTGTAAGTCAAGTACCAGTAACTCCCCTCTGGTATATTCATAGGTCCAGTGGCTAAAGGCAAGCATGATCTCTTCCAGAGTGTTCGTTGGAATAATTTCATCACCATTATTATTATTGTATTTTCTAAATTCTCCAGTCATGCATTCTTCTACAGCAAACCACTGCCCTGCTGAATGGCAGTACAGCAGAAAAACCTCAAGGAACCTTATAGAAAAGACACAGATATCACCAGGGGGGTTGTTAGTAAGATTCTAATTGATATATACTGCATATTAATTAGAATATATATATATATATATATATATATACACACACCCAACATCAACAATGAGTGCTATCTAGTAACACCAAGCCCTCACCAAATGTAAAGATTTACCTTGGAGAGTATGGTATGGATTTGGGTTTCATCTGATTAAAGGCAAATGTGAGCTTCTGCGCTGCTCTTTGTTGCTGTATTTCCTACAGAAGGGGAGAAATCCCTTGATCAGTATTTCATTTGGTTTATTCATACTTTAAAAGTTAAAATATGAAACTCAGAACAAAGCTTCCAGTCACGGGTTCACGTATACTTACTCTGAGACAGAGATGTAGAACTGTATCTTCTTTATAAATACTTGACCATGTGTTAACCACCTCAGGAAGAAAAGACTTAATGATATAAAGATGCCCTGATTTCAGGATATCATGCTCTGACCAGGTACACTGTACTTTGACTGCTCTTCGTAAACCTCCTCCCATTTCCTCTTTACTTAAAAACTCTATTTTGGCACAGAGGCCTAGTTGAGACCAAGAAGACATGCTGTTATTCAGTATACTGGGAGAACTCTCCTCCAGACGATACACCGTGACAGGCTCACCTGTAACACGAATGAACACAGTTTAAGATCAAAGTATAACTTAAAAAAATAACAAAGTAGAATAAATATTTGTAAATATCTATGGTTAACATTAAGCAAGGAACAGAACATAAAAAAGTTGTAGTTTTATAAAAAAGTGATAAATAACAGGAAACAAAAATACACTTTTTTGAGAGGGGATATGGCTCACTGGATAAAAACATTTGTTGGGCAAACATTAGGGAGGCTCTGAGTCCAAACCCTCAGAACCCATGTACGATTTAGAACTCTGGGCTTTGTGAGCTGCCAGTCTAGTTCCAGATACAGTGAGAGACCCTTTCTTACAGATTATACTACTACTACTACTACTACTACTAATAATAATAATAATAATAATAACAACAATAATGATAAGGCAAAAAGTGATAAGAGCATTAACACCCAACATTCTCCTCTGGTCTTTGTGTGCACACACCAGCATATTTTGAACTCATATTTAAAGTTAAGCATGCTTCAAATTATATTTTAAAGACAAACTGTGGTGGAGTATGTATACACATGAGTAGTGGGTACCAGAAGGTAACTTTATTATGAAGCTATTGTTTCTCAGCAGCTTTTTTTTGGAGCAGGATCTCTCTCTCATTGGCCTGGAGTTCAGTGATTAGGCTACGCTGGCTGGCCAGAGTGCCCCAAAATGACAATACTGCTGGCATGCCTGGCTTCTTCACATAAGTTCTGGGGAATGAATTCATCATCTTACTGATTATATCATCGTCCTGAGCTCTTGAGGATAATTTTTTAGAAAGCAAGTAAAACTTTACATAGTTCTAGACAGAAGGTTAGAGAAATCTGTCTCACACACGCTATAATGTCTATTTTCCTACACTTCTGCTGCCTGACAATGGATCAAGGTTTTTGAAACAGAACACAGAATGGTTTCTAATGTCTGCCCCCCCCTTCAGTATACTCTATCCTTCTAGTTTGAATTAGAACACAGAATGGTTTCTAATGCTACCTATTTCAACCTATTTCAATATACCTTGCCCTTCTAGTAGCAAAGAAGGTACATGAAGCTGGTATTTCTTCATAGGAATCCTCATTTTGTCCTGACCCATGTTCTAAGTTGTGACTAGAGACAGTGAGGGTTGCTTCTTATTTATGTTTTGGGATTTACCTCGTGGAGGTACAGGCACGAAGGGAATACTCTGTGACAACCTCATCAGGTTATTTCTTTCCACAGCTGCATTGAAATAGAGAGAAATAATGAAAACTCAAAAGATTCAAATATCAGTAAATTTTGTTTTCAATATCACTGACCTGAATAATAGTAATTTGTATCCATAACGGGCTTAAATGGCGAAGCAAGACCTAAAATTATAAACAAATAAGACTGTTTAAAAAGCACTTGTGCAGCATAAATTTATGCTCAGACATTCTCAGAAAATAATCTTAAATTTCTTTCATAATCTTTCCTAACCAGGAGAAAAAACGAAAGGTTAAAAAAAAAATACTAATGAATATCACATGACTTTATTTCATTGTGGCAAAACAGTGGCTGCTGTGCTCCAAACACCTGGGCAGAAGCACAAGATGCCCCACTCTCCAGCTCTTGACATAAACTGTTCTTCCACACCTGCCACTCGAAAAGGAAAACTGTTTTATTTCTTGCCTTTTGGGTTGGGGACAGTCACTATCTAACCATGTTAGGTGAGCGGATGAGATGGGACCTTCTGGGACAGGAAGACACTACAGATCAGCTTCTCCATGTTTACATCTTATGCATTCACTTACTCTGAGGATTTGACTTTTAACCATAGAAGAAGATATGGGAGAATAACAGATCTGTGATGTGCTAAGTTTTAGAATATAAATGAGAAGGAAATAAAAGCCAGTTTTAACACTGTGGTAACATAAAAAGATACAGTATATACAGACACCTATACACAAACACTTGTATCGTAAGGACTACAAAGCAAGGTAAATTAATGCTGCCTAGTTAATAAGGGCAGAAGCTACCTCACACGGGGGAAGAAATAGCAATCTGCATGGCAGTGAATTTTTAGGGATACATTTACAAGACTATCTGAAGTGCTAATGTTCATGCTAAATTTGAGAAACCCCAGGCAGTTTAATATAGAATGACTAGGTCAGAATAAAATCAGACAGGCTGTGGTGCTTTCTGAACATCACCCACTGACACTCAGTCCACAATATCTAATTCCACAGGTCTGTGGCATTACAGATGACTCTACAGTGATTGAATATGCAACCAAGATTGCAAATTAATGAGCAAGAGCATAAGCATACCTGAAGGAGGTGAAGCTACAGAAGCAGGCAATATCAAACTGTGAAGAGCCTAATATGTCATGCAAAGAAAGGACACTGCATTTTACTGAATGACAATGGGAAAAATGTAAAGCAGAGGAGTGGCTAGATCAAATCTTTCAGGAGAATTATTTGGTAGTAGAAGACAGACTAGCACTAAAACTACAGGCAGGAAGCCAGCCTCGAATAACTAATCTGAAAACCTAATATGAAAACCTATCTGGCAGGCAGTAACTACTGAATATAAACATATGCATAAGCTATGACCCAGCAATTCTGCCCTTAGGCATATAACCAATGGAAAGCAAATTTATGTTTACCAAACAACATGAACAAGAATGCTCACAGCAACAGAAAGCATAATGGTTACACACTGGAAGCTACTGAAATGCCCAAATAGAATGGATAAATTCAATATATTCTAACAAGAAAATACTAATAATGTATAAACTACACTAATAAAATAATACTGATGAATCTCATAACAATTATATCTCTATGATTCCATTTTTACTATACCAATACGTAAGCCACTGTGTTAGTTAAGATGGAGGCCAGAGCAAAAGCCTGGCATGTTAGCAATATTCTGGTTTTTGGGTATTGGTTAAGTGGGAAGCGGTTGTGACAGAAAAGTGGCCATCATACTTTATGGGGTGGGTCATGTGTTTGTAAAACATTTATATTAAAGATGAGGGAAGAGTTTTCTAACCACCTTAGCTTTTTAAAACTTTAAGTCTAAAGTATCTGGCCTATGATAATGTGGTAAATGCTTTAATTATGACCTTTCATATTTAATCTACTACACAGACTCACCATTTAATGTTCCTCCTTCAGATGGCCTAAAGAAATATAAAAATAATATAAGCTGTGAAAAAAAACTTTAGTTTTGATTATCATTTAACTTGTGATTTTATAAGATTATCATGGTTATTTAATGAAATACAATTAAAGGAATACAGATGTTTGGATCTATTATGTCTGAATACTTGCCATTCCCATACTCCATATACAGACATGCACATATTTACATGTGTACATGTTACAAACAACTTATATCTCAACTTTTTGGCTACATAAATATTATTTTGGTGTTCAACTGATGGCTACGAGATTTTAATAGAGTAATATTTTTATTTTATGGCTCAGTATTTGTGGAGACATTCCCAGTACTGTGACAATACCAGGAAATGATTTTCTATGATTCTAGTAATACTAAAGCAGACTGTTATGAAAAGGACTGAGGCATCATTTTGCAAGATTCAATATCCAATGTCCAATCTATTTATTTATAACAAGTCTTGGTTCCAAGTGGGAGTTCTTTGAATCCCAAGGATTCCTATGCATATGAGATAGTTACAATGAAAAGGAGAGTGGGGTATGACCAAGATGAATGCTAGGCTGAGTTCTTCCACTACACAGTTCTGAGTCTCACTTGGGACCTAAAGTTCAAGATCCAAAAGGACCCTGGAAACATAAGAGCCACCATGGCCTCTTCCCAATTCCCATATTCTAACTGGTTCCAAAGGTTATTTTCATTTTAGTAAGGTAAAGATTTTCTTGTAAGGAGTATTTTAATCAGCATTATTCCCTTTTTTACTGCTTGTAAACCACTCCTTCCTAAGTACTTGACTCAATCCCCAGCACAAAAAAAAAAACCCAAAAAACAAAAAAACTTCTGTGTTTATCTTCTAAGGCTTTGGTTATAAACACACAGTCCCAGAAGGGGACTGAACGTAGTCAAGTCTTAACCCATCAATGTCAACACAATTTACTTTCCTCTGTGTTCATACCTACTTCAGATCCACAAGTGGAGACACTAAAATATGTATTGCTTGAAAATGGCCATTCTTCCTCAGCAGTACTTATCTGGGTGTACTGACAAATGGGTGTCAGTCAGTCATCCAGGGGCAAATTATCTATCAGACTGCTTTTTGTTTACTCTTCTGGCTCTGGGTTTGTCACATTCATTAGATAATTTTTCAGTACCCATGCTTTCTAAAGTATTACATGTGCTACTGCTCTAATCCTCACAGTATACACACACATATGTTTGATTAGAATGATTGACAAGTATACTAATATTAACCAAGTGCTAACTAAAGTCTCCAGATTTCAACAAATTTATTTAAGAGCAAGTTGAAATAATAATATCAAATTGCGTAACTATATAGGAAGATTATAATAATAACGAAGATCCTCCAATTTCCTGTTTGTGAAGATGGGAAATGCTGCAACAGGTATCTTAAATGGAGTATAAAACAGGTTAAGACAGAGAAGAACAAATATATTATTCATTAACTCATATATTTTTCAGGCCATTAAGAAAAGACTTACTTACATTTCTCTGTTTGATGGTCTATCTCGTAACCAATCCTTTAGTCAAAAACAAACACAAAAACTTAATTGAAATATAGAAGCAGTTTTCTAGAATCAATGTTAGCTATTTAATATGTTTCTTAATATTCTTTAAAAATGATGGCCTGAGAACTTAATATGAAGTCCTTGTTCCATACAACTTATAACCACAAAGGGGAATAAGTAATTCAGGAACGTTATTTTTTACAAGAGCTGTGTTTGTGTCTCTCTGTGCACCCATGTTGGTATCCTCCTTTATTCCATGTTTGGTTTTACATGGGTGCTGGTAATTGAAACCAGCTCATGAGGCTTGTATAGTAAGCACTTTACCTACTGACTCATCTCCCCAGTCTCCAGGATTTCTAGTCCTTCAAATTCTTTGTTTCTGATGGCAATCTTATTTTCCAAGCATGCCTCTGATTCTAAAAATAATCTGTGCTTCTTACCAAAAGAACACCAAATATAAGCAGAATTAAAATCACACCAACTAAATACGAATAAAATGACGGAAACACAAGTATTAAGATACAGCAGCCATTTTGCACATCACACCCATTCACATGGTTTCTATTCAGCAAACTTAGTTGCCATGAACTAGATATTTAACTTCCCTCAGTGGGATTAATATTTTCTGAATTTGAATTTTTATATATTTCATCAATTTAGAAAATTCCAAT
The DNA here is from genome assembly GCA_028555095.1 of Dicrostonyx torquatus. NCBI lineage: Eukaryota > Metazoa > Chordata > Mammalia > Rodentia > Cricetidae > Dicrostonyx > Dicrostonyx torquatus. The sequence goes on along the minus strand of JAQHUG010000051.1, from coordinate 825,002 downwards.
TCATTCACATTTCTTCAAATTCTACCTTCTCATGGCCCTGGTACTTTCATCTGTGTTGCATTCTGACCTTAGTAATTCTCTCTTTATAGAGTTCCTCACCTGTTACCCAAAAGAAACATTTGGTCTTTAATCTTGACAAAATATTAGTGTGTAGTCAGTTTGGTCTGGAATTTGCTATGTAGCAAGACTGGCCTTAAATATGCCCCCTCTGTTCTCTGTCCCCAAGTACTAGGATTATTATGCCTGTATTATTTGCCCCTCTTTTTCTGGTTTTGTGCGATGGGGTCTCATGGTGCATCCCTGGTTGATCTGGAACTTGTTTTGTAGACCAGGCTGGCCCTGACCTTCCAGACCTACCTATGCTAGGACTAAAGATGTGTCACCATGTCTGGTGAGTATTTTCTTCCTCTCTACATATTTTTCAAGTTGCTAATATTTTTTAATAGTATCTTTTGCTTGGCTAATGTTTTATTATTATAATCCATTATTCTATTTTTAATTGCTAGTCTAATAAAGTCTCTGTAGTTAGGAAATTATCTTAATAGATGATTCTATAATAGATATTCTACAATTTACAGTCAATATAGACTCCTAGAGAGCAGGATTTGTCACAGTGAAATTTTACAAATTCCTTTTCCTAATGAAATAACTACTTTGTTTTGTTTTTGAGACAAGGTCACACTATGTAGTTCAGGCTGGCCTCAAACTTGAGATCATCTGCCTCAATCTGTGGACTATTGAGATTATAGCTCTGGCATTGTAGATGTGTACCAAAAATACTGTGCTTAGTAACATGTAGGTTTTTGTTTTTCCCAGTTTTGCAAGACAGGGTTTCTCTGTATAGCAATCCTGGCTTTCCTAGAACTAGCTCTTGTAGACCAGGCTGGCCTCGAACTCACAGAGATCCTCCTGCTTCTGCCTCCCAAGTGCTGGGATTAAAGGAGTGCACCCTGCCAGACTTAATAACTTGATTTTTAACAACAGAACCAACTGTAAGCTACTGCCCTATGGATTATAACTGTGTGAGCATCTATTTCTAGATACTCATTTGCCTTCACCCAAGCTAGCAGTCTTAGTCGTCGTCTGGTTTTAGGAGATTTTACAAAACCCAAACATCACCAAAGGTGGTTGGGAATGAATTCATCTAACTATCTTCAATTCAAACAGGAGGTCTTTCTTTTCTTCAGTGTAAAAATTTCTGAGCGGTCTGTATGGAGGAAACTGAGGTCCATTTTCTAAGGAAAACTGTTTTTAAAGCTTGAGATATAATTACCCAAAAAACACAAATTACAACTTTTAAACGTTCATTAGTAAGTGCATGTTTCTGTCAATATGCTACTTAATTGAAATATACAAACCGGTAACAAAGCTGCTTTGGAATCTACTTCTGGAGAGTCTTCTGTAGATGGTCTTCTACTATTGCTTTCTGCTATAAGAAATTAAAAATACATAGTTGAGCAATTAAACCTTTTTTCCTTTCTTTCTTTCTTTTTTTTTTTTTAATACAAAAACCCAGAAAACTACAAGACAAGGTTTCTCTGTGTAGCCTTGGCTTTCCTAAACTCTGTAATCCAGACTGGCCTCAAACTCATAAGGTTCATAAAGTATGCCGGCTTCTGCCTCCCAAGTGCTGGAATTAAAAGTGTATGCCACCATTGTCCAGCAGCTAAACAACTAAATTTTAAATATTCATAAAAGGAAAGTATTAACAAAACAAAGTGTTTCTGAGAGTGTAACCTTCAAAAACTGGTTTCTTATCTCCAACAAAGCCAAACCCAAGAATTATGAGGCCTATATATCTGCAAGCTATAAAACTTATTAAAAGAAAATTATTTAATTTATTGTAAAAACCCAGTAAGAAGCACAACGTATTTTAAACATAAGCCCTCTTCTATTTTCAAACCACCCTACCAACATCCAGGTTACTATTTTCTCGTGCATCTTTCTCAATAGTGTTTTGGTCAGTGTATGTATGTGTCATAGAGCCCCTAGCACTTTACAAAAGTAGCAGCATAACACTTACTCTGAGGGTGCCTTTTTTTCTTTAAACATTTAGAACCATATTAAGACCCTATCTCATAAAACCAAAAATAAAGTAAAAAATAATTGAAAAAAAGGTAAAAAAAAAAAAGTTGAAACATATAATGCATAGCAAAACTTTCTTAAAAACCTGAAAAGAACAGGATATATGCTATTCTGAGAAATTTAGCTAAGTATCAAAGAATTTAGGATGCTGACTTAAAAAAAATTCATGACATGATTACATTGGTGGGAAAGGGTGAAGACGTGTATGTGTTCAATTTGGAAATGGTGGGAAAAGAGTTTAGTCTCCACTTAGTTAAGAAATCTAAGAGCTAGGTACAGTAGTGTGTGTTGTGTAATTTCAGCTCTTGAGAGGTAGAGGCAGGTGAATTGCTGTGTGTTTGAGGCTAGCCTGCTAGGCCTAGATCTATATAGTGAGTTCTAAGACAGCCAGGGCTACATAGAGAGACCCTGCCCCTAAATAAACAAATAAATAGCAAGCAAATTAAGAGGTGTGACCTAAGAATGAAATAAGAAGATATAGCAATATAATTGTGTTACTTTTAGAAACAATACACGTTATCTTAAAAATACTGACAGTTTCATCTTTTCCTTGATAATTACTTCTATCATTTCTTTTACGGGCCTTATTTCCAGGACTACAATATAAAATACAAACAGCTACAATTTCTATCTTAGTTCTCAATATGACATGGAATATGAGATTTGTGATGTTTTTACAGATAACTTTTATTGTAATTAAAGAACTCCATTCTTACATTACTATGTAAGTTTTATTCATAAGCAGATGACTCGACTTTATCAAATGCCTTTTCTGCAGCTGTTGACATGATTTTTAGGTTTGAGTTTGCTATCACTCACTATATAATTATGTATGATGTTGCCAAGCAAACTGAATTCCTACAGTAATATATACTGCTGAACTCAGTGTACTGAAACAGATTAAAAGAAGTGACTGTGAGGGGACAAGAAAGCGCTGATTTTAAAAGGAAAACATCACAATTATTCAGTCTTTCAATTATAGGCATTTATGTAAAAACAAAGCCAGGTGTGGTGGTATGCGTCTGTAGTACCAGGAACTAGGGACACTGAGGCAGGAGGACCACTTGAGTTCAAAAGCTGGAAACCAGCCTGGGCTACAGTGATCGCAAAAACAAGGCTTGATGACACATCTGTAATCCCTGCAATAGGAGGCTGAGGTAGAAAAATCAGGAATTCAATGACACTCTTAGCTACCCAGGGAGTTTGAGGGAGTTTTGATTTCCTGTCTCAAACAAACAAACAACAAGACAAAAATACTTAATATGGAAATATCACTGTCACAGGCAGTGAGACCAGGATTTATCCCTACTGCTTATACTGGCTTTCTGGAATCCATTATCTTTGAAGGAATACCTTGCTTAGCCTAGGGGAGGGCCTTGTCCTGCCTCAAAGCAATGTTCTAGATTTTGTTGACTCCTCAAACCTTACCCTCTCTGAGGAATGGATGGGGGGTAAGGTGGAGAGGGAAGAGATGGAGGGAGCAGGAGGAAGGGAGGGAGTGGGAACTGGGATTGGTATGTAAAATAAGAAAAGTTTTTTCAAAAACTAATTAAAAAATTGCATAATTAAGATTAATAAAATCAAAAATGCTTATGCTTTACTAAGTCACTATTTTGTGTTGGCCTAAATTTGTAGCTATCCATGGGTGATTATGACCTTCAGGCCACAAAATGGATATACTAGCTAAATGCAGATAAAAATAATAAAAATAATAGTGGTTCCGTGTGAGGTTGGAATGAGAAGTGGTAATTTTTCAAAGTGTATTTAATATCAACAGAATTAAAACAAGTAAAACTACAAAAATAAATTTGTTGAAAAACTGATACTATCTGTAAATGTTAAAATTAGATGTAAAAGATCTTTGAATATCATCTTTTCTTTTCTGACTAAATAATCATATATCATATTCATATGTGTTTGTGTGTGAGAGAGAAAATGTAAGAATTACATTACTCATCTCCAAAATCACACTATTGTTGACCAGGATTTTCATCTTGGTAAATATATATTTAAAGCTTAGTATGTTTGCTAAAAGAATTCATAAGGTCAAAACACTCACCTTGTTCTGCATGAAGAGAAGCAGAAGTCTTATGACACTCACTATATCCAGCAGCACCCACATGTTTCAAAGTGTTTTCAGAAGGAGTATCATTCTGTATAGATTACATATATATGTGTGTGTGTACATATAAACATAAATATATATGCACATAAAATTTAAAAACAATTGAACTTCAAGCCATTGTCCTGCATAAAAATTCTTTTGATCTAACTCAATATGCTTTATTCTACTCGAGCATTAAAAGGTTACACGAATGTGAATCTCAAAACCTACCTGAAAACTACCTACTCATCTGAATGAATCCTTTTAATACTAATACACATTTTCAAGATGTTTGGAAAAATATAGAAAACTGCGGAAACACTGAAAACAAAACCATTATTACTTTATAAAGGAAAAAGTATTGCCACATGGCTTGATACATACTGCTTTTGTAAGAACTATGTGTCAAACCTTAATTTCTCTTTGATTTTGTTCTGACACGTGGATACAATATTTCAGTATCTCTGAAGCTTTCATTTAAAAAGACTTGCTGCCTTTCTGGCCTAATAATTATTTTGCATTTTTATTAAAATTTTCTATGATTAGACTTTCTATATTTAGCTCTAAGATTCATCCAAATTTATAAAAATCATGATGACATAGTCTTTTTAAATTTCTACCCAATTCTCCAATTTAACAAAGCACTTCCTTTATTAATTTCAAATTCAGCCCTCCTAACTAAATTGTTTTGTTCAAGGTTTACTTCAACAGCAATGATATTTAATTAAATATTTCTGTTTTAACTATTCTAGTTACAAAATATTTTAGTATCTAATAGTTACTTCACTTTGACTTTCTTCTTTTCAAACAAACTAATAAATCATATTAAACAATTAGGGAGAGGCATGACACCACTTTCTTTTTCAAGTTTTATTTTTATGAATGTCTGTCTGTGTGCATGCCATATACACATGCTGCACACAAAGGCCAGAAAAAAACATGGGATCTCCTTGAGCTGACTGATGTAGGTTCCACGACCCAAATTCATATCCTTTGAGAGAGCAGCAAGTTCTCCTAGCCCCATACTGTTTACTTTATCAACTCTAAAAGAATATTACACAACCTTTAAAGTATTTCTGAACCTTGGTCACCAAAATATTACTGCTGCAAATTATTACCTCAAAAAAACTAAGCATCTCTGGCTTTGATGCTGCACACTTCACAATATACGATAACTGCATATATGAAAATACGATAAAATATACTAATTTAAAATAATTTCAGATAACAGCTTTCCTAAGACTTAAGAATATCCAGAGTACTTCATTTACCTAAAAAATCCACTTCATTATCATGTATCATGTGCCAGCTAAAATGCATCCAACCCACTTATCTAGCTTTCTTCTTCAAAATTATCATATATAATGAAAATATTCGGAACTTTACAAGTATGCCAACAGAACTAAAACGAATAGGAAATACTGTGCAGAGAAGCTGAATGTAATAGCACGTGCCTACAATCTTGTTCTTGGGAAGTAGAGGCAAGGCAGATAAGGATTTAGAAATCAGCCTAAGCTTAGGCTTCATGAGACTGTTTAAAAAATACCGTAAGATTTAAAATGGAGTGAGGAGGGACTGTGAATAAAGAACAGCATCAGGACTGGAACACCAAACTTATGGACTTTAAAGGCTTATGTGAATGCTAAGCTCATGTTCTGACTCCCACACACTAATGAGATGTTACTGGATATTTAGGCACCTATGAATACCCTATCATGTTTTATATAGCAACCTGCTGTTCTTCCTTTGAAGCAAGAAAATCATACAACTATTTTCATACTTTAAAGCAAACAGAAAATATAGAATCATCACTTCTCAATTTGCATATATTCACCAATTAAATTATGAGTTTATAGCATCTACTCAGTAGATATTATGTTCATCATTTTAGTACAATGCACCTGAGTCTGCCTTTTACATGCAGGGCAGTATACAATATGCCTGATAGCAATGACACAGTTAACTTTGGATCATATGAGTGATGACTCAGAGCATGTTAGTTATTATATCTCTGTATCGTTAGGAACAAATCTTGTTTCTCGTATTTGTTATTTGACTATTTCTAAAATGTAAGTCCTTTAAGGGACAGAAGAGTTAAAGCACTTCAAGAAACTCATGGTGTAGCTACATCACTGTTCTTGAGGTGATGAGGAACTATGGGCAATTTATGAAAGCAACAGAAATAAAAACTACTTTTCAGGCAAGAAATACATCTTTTTGTTTTTTGCCATTTGCTCCATTCTTTCATTAGATGTCATAAGAATTTATTTAATACTCTATATGTGTACATCATATACAGCCTTTTAACTTCTGGATTCCAAGTTCTTTGAAAGGAACGATCGTGCCAGGACAGGCTCCAAAGCTACAGAGAAACCCTGTCTCGAAAAACCAAAAAAAAAAAAAGAAAGGAACGATTGTGTTCTAATAAACTTTGGGTCCTTGAAGAAAAGTTAAGCTCAGTAATAACTCCGTAGAAAATGAACAGCGAAAAGCCCCCCCTTTTTTAAAAAAAACAACCTGTTAAACATTATAGTCAACAAAAATGCAAGCTAATTTGAACTTTTTCATATTTCTCTTTGAATCCTAACAGTTTCAGGTATCTGGGGTAAACATATAATGATAACAGTTTCAGGTATCTGATAGTTTCAAGTGTATGGTATCATACTAATGACAATCTCTGCTAACCTACTTTTTACTGAAAAGTTCAGTTCTATTTAGAAGAAATGATCACAAAAGTGAAATTACATTTAATTGTGCTGATATTTAAAAGTGCACTTACGGATAACAGTTCTTTTATTCTGTTTGATGTTTCTTTAAACCTCTGTAAATCCATACTATCTCTGTGTCCTTAACAGGGGAAAAGGAAAAAAAGTTACAATGAAACTTTTTCTTCCCTACTAGATGAGGTAAAATCTTAGAAACAAATGATTTATATTGATCTTTCAAGTAGTTTTCAGGTTCTGTAAACTGTCCTTTAGCCCTTTTTATAGGTCATACTGAAAATACCTACCAGGAAGATGTCCAATAGCAAACCAAAAAGGCCTCCTATTGAGAACCCCACAAACAATCTAAATCAACCTTAGAATTAGAAGGGGACATTTTACTCTTACTAATGAAATACAAAATAGACTGAGCCAGGCTTAGTGGCAAACATCTGTATCCCAGCACAAGGAGGGGGGTAGAGGAAGGAGCAACAAATATTCAAACAAGTTTAAGGGAAACTTAGACTTGGTAAGATTGGGACAGATTTAATGTAGGAAATGTTATTTAATTAACCACATAAACTAATAATAAATACCAGTAATCTGATACCTAGATAACATGCCAGGTTGGCCTTAATATGGATATTCTACATGGTCTTATTAACAGATTCTCCAAATAATAATAACAGTGTCCACGACTAGGTAAATTTGTAGGTTGGGAAAAGCTATAAAAAGTTAAAGACGAATAGAAAGTTAATGGACAAAGACAAGAAAGGCAAAAGGCCTCAGGTAGACCTTGTAATAGTATGAATATTACTCTAAGAGAGATTATTACAAAAAATCTTTAAATACTTTAATACCCAATCAGAAGACAATTAGAACACTATATTCTCTCATATTATAGAGCTCAGCTAGACTTATGACATTTTCTCTCTTTTGTTTATTCTCCTCTATATGGCATGCTGTTAACATTTAAATATGCTTATCTAAATTACCATTTAACACATTTAAGTCTTCAGGTAATTGTCTAACTCCTCACATTCACACTTTATTTTACTACAGTCTAGCCCTCCATCCCTTTCTTTCTTTTTTTTCCCATCCATTTCCTGATCAAGTAATTTTCACAAATGTTATTAACATGATTACTGTCAAAAGAGTATTTTTCTCCCATTACTTTACTTATGCTATCACTATTATGTAAAAGACTCTTCTTTTGCAACAATCTTTTCTGGTGCAATAGTGGAATGACTGCTATAGAATGAAATACTTTTTAATGGATCTCAGGCTTGCTCCGCAAGAGATCCATGCCTGACATTGTAAACCCATGTCTGTTACTTTGCTAACTGTTCTAAATGCTTGCACCCATAGACCTGGGAGGCTCTCAACCATGGTCAGAGAAGCTTCTTTGAGCAGTGGGCGGCAGCCCATGATTGTTGAAGGAGCTGAGAATAAATGACTGTTAATAAACCCTTAAACGAGGTTTATTAACCCACTAGCCAATGCTCAGCGAAGTGTGTGGGAAAGGAGGTAGAAAGAATTTAAAAGGTAACTCCTGGGCTGGAGAGATGGCTCAGTGGTTAAGAGCACTGACTGCTCTTCCAGAGGTCCTGAGTTCAATTCCCAGCAACCACATGGTGGCTCACAACCATCTGTAATGAGATCT
>JAQHUG010000051.1:800646-816139 GCA_028555095.1 Dicrostonyx torquatus | reverse complement strand
AGGCAAAAACTCATACACATAAAACAAAGAAAAATCTTTTTTTGGGGGGGGGAGGTTTCCAAGACAGGGTTTCTCTGTAGCTTTGGAGCCTGCGCTGGAACTAGCTCTTGTAGACCAGGCTGGTCTCGAACTCACAAAGATCCGCCTGCCTCTACCTCCCAAGTGCTGGGATTAAAGGTGTGCGCCACCATCGCCTGGCAACAAAGAAAAATCTTAAGAAAATCATCTATCTAGAAATATTCTTATCTTTAGTTATATAATTGAGTAGATCATAAATACAGACATGTATTTGATTGGTAGGGTAACAAAAGTTGCTTTTAGGTGAGCCATTTATTTTTCTGTTTTTATTAAACCGTTTTTAATATGATTATAATGCCTATTGTATCACTGTAATGAAATTACACATTGGTCCTATTCATATTGGTGTCATGACCTCCTTTATACCTTTCTACTTTTACCCTAGAATCTACCACTCACAAATCACTCAGACCCTTCCAACAACTGACAAATCCAATTGAATATGTATTAAATTCAAAAGACAGTTCCTAATTATATAATTAATGGCAACCTGTCTTACAGTACATTTTTATTAATTAGCTAATTACTTTTCTAAGGTAGTGTTTCTGACATCAAAAACAACACTAATATGCAGCAATAGTTGGCCAAACTTACCCACGAATGCTCCAAATTCTATGTTATCTCCTTCTGCAGCTTTATAGAAAACAGGTTCTGGATCTTTGGTTGTAGATTCCAAGTGGCTTTTGCAACTTGGCTGAGATGGAGTACTCACAGAAAATTTGGTTGGTGGGGATGACATATGTGGTGAACTATTAGGTGAACTGCCTAATTTCTGATTTTTATTAAATATTTTTAAGATTTCTACCCCATGTCGCCTCTGTCTTAATTCTGGGGGAGAAACAGCACTTGGGAATAAGGCACTACAGGAGGAACCAGCCTCTGGAATGTTGAATTCTTTTCTCTGGGGTATCACAGGCAAATCTTGACCAAATATGTTATACTGGGGGTCTTTTTCATCTTTCATAAAAATGTTGCAAAGAAAAGGATTATTACTTTCACGATCACCTTGAGGAAGAGAGGAACTCAGTGTATTTACAACGCTATGCTTCTTCCACATAGGTCTTACAGGAACGTCATCAATAAGATTCTGGGTCAAGTGTTTGGAAATACTCAATTCTCGAGTGATCTCATTGTGAACTTTGCTAGCTTCTGAAGCTTTCTGGGCTGTAAGTGTTTTTAATGTATCTACTGTCAGGGCTGAGAGATCTTGCAGATGGCCAATTTGAGAATCTAAAGACTGTAATGATCTTTTTATGTAGTTGACACGATCTCCAACTTCTTTAATCTGAATGCACATCTGCTCCACTCTGTAGGGGACAAAAGGGCATTTCAGATGTTAAAAAATAATGTAGATGGGACAGAGAGATGGCTCATTAAATACGAAAGTTTGAGCTCTGTAATCTGGTCAGGAGAAAATGTTGTCCTCTAAAGTCTTCACTGAAGCCACAGCAAACTTGCCCTTCACATGTCATGCATACACAGGGGCAGTATTTTTTTTTTTTTTTCCTGAGACAGGGTTTCTCTGTGTAGTCCTGACTGTCTTGGAACTCACTCTGTAGACCAGGCTGGCTTCAAACTCACAAAGATCTGCCTAACTCTGCCTCCCTAGGGTTAGGATTAAAAGTGTGCACCACCATTCCTGGCTTAAAACACAAAGTTTTACAAACAAATTTTGCCCCATAGGCTATCTGAGTTCACTCCTTCAAAATGTATATAAAACTAAATATACAAAGGACTACCATCAGTGTCATACACAAACACCACATGCTTCTAATATGAAACAAAAGCCTTAAAATAGTTATGAAAACATTACTTTTATCTTTTTGAATAGTTAAGAATACCAACTCTTCTCTCCTTGTAACTACAGTCAAAAAACAAGAGCGCTGAGGACCAGACTAAGAGGGATAAGCATTTCCTAATAAGTGTGGGCATGAGCTTGACCCCTAGTATAACAAAGAGAAAGTAAGGGGCTAGACAGGTGGCTCAGTGGTTAAGAGCACTTGCTGGTCTTCCAGAGGACTTGGGATTTGAATCCCACCACCCTCACAGTGGCTCATAACTATCTGGAACCCCAGTTTCAGGAGATCAATGCCTTCTTCTGACCACATGAACACAAATGCACATGTGAACACACACATGTATATAAACACTCATACACATAAAATAAAAGCTTGTAATAGAGATCTACTGGGTTACATGTAGTAAATATAAAGAAAGAGCTGACCTGATTTCTCAATGTATGTAATATAAAGTTTTTTTATCTGAAAAACTAAACTGAACAGAGAACATATATCAACTAAAAGGATCCATTTTAACATACAGTCAGTAATAATTAACCTATCTACCTGTCAAAAGTGACACGGATTCTCTCTTCACTCCCAGAATGGAATTTATCATCCTTTTCATCAAAATACATTTCAACACACTGCTCTTCAAAGTCATGGAGTTTCTTTTGATCTTCTTCTGTTAAGAAAAGTTCTAAGAAGACCAGAAAAAAATTAGAACTTAACAATGAACCAGGTTTTCAGATTTCAGCTTGTGTCTTTCTCTTTCTACTTATTCTCTTTTGTTGTTTGTTTGATAGACACTTATTTAACAGACAGGGTCTCTCTACATAGTCCTGGAACTCACACACATCCCCTTACCTCTGCCTTCCAAATGCTCAGATTAAAGGCATGCAAACCATGCCCAAGTTTTAGATATTTTGCCTTTTACTTCCTTCTTTCATACTATGTCTCTCCTATTTCTTCCTTAGTTCTCTTATCATGTATCTTGTAGGAGAAATTTAAGAAATAATTTTATGAGAAAGAAAACCATAAAAAATTTAAATATAACTGACTTGTTGATTTACCGCAGGTTGTATAAAGATGCACTAATTTGGAAGAATGTTAAGAATGGGTTTCAAGAGCAGGTAAAATGACATAGGTTACCATTTATAACAAGAACAACAAAAAACACTGAGGGACCATTCCCCAAAAGAAGTTAAATATCAAATTGACTTTTATGATTATATTGTTTTGCTACTGTTTATATGATTAACAGTTTGTTCTAAGGCCAAATATGAGTTACCATGACCCACAAACAGAGATTTAGATTACCCAAATTCCATGTTAAAACATGGAAGCAGTTTTATGAAGTTTTCATAGTAACAGAACAGCAAAAGTCATAAATCAAGGTATTTTTGAAATAGACAGAAAAGATATCTCAGCTATGATCTGAATTGATCTGAAGACACTTAACCTTTTGATTGGTAGAAAGTTAGGGTGTTGCTAAAGTTAACGTATTTTAAAATTTGTTTGGGTTTCTCTGTGTAACAGCGCTGGCTACTGGAACTTTCTCCAAAGATCAGGCTAGTCTTGAACTCACAGAGATCTGTTTGTTTCTGCCTCGCTAGTGCCGGGATTAAAGGTATGTGCCACCAAACCCAGCTGAAAAAAACCTTTTTGTTCTCTGTATCTGATATAACATTTATATGTGACACAGAAGAAGACTATTATACTTGAAATTAAAATAATCAAGAATACTATTTGGGCTGGGCGGTGGTGGCACACGCATTTAATTCCAGCACTCAGGAGGAAGGGGCAGGCGGATCTCTGTGAGTTCAAGGATAGCCTCATCTAAAGTTCCAAAGCAGCCTCCAAAATACACAGAGAAACCCTATCTCAAAGAAGAAGAAGAAGAAAATACTATTTGGCCTAATAAAGAGAAAGTAGCAGATGAGGAAAGTAGGCACCCTAATTAACCAAAATATCTCCAACCCATGTCATCACACTCTTTACCAGACTGAGGTGTTTTCCTGCTGTGTCTAGTTATTTGCACTTTATGAAACATTTGATGTTTGAAGCACTTGAAATAATTTACTAACATTTAATTCTTGTTGTCTTCTGGCCAGTTTGATTTCATAGCTATCACTTTATGTGCTCACTCTAATTCTTAAAAATATTGGTCTTTAATATCCAAATTATCATAGTTCTTATTTACAGATACTCAAACTGTACCTAAAATTGCTTTGTGTTGAGACAAATTTAAAATTTTTATAATAACTAATCCAATAAGTTATCTCTAAAATCATTATTTAGAATTCAAGTATAATATTGAGAAGCAAAAAAATATTTTCCTTAATTTATTTTACTTACTTGGTCCATCAGAAGTCTTATCTTTCTTTCTTCTTTTACATACACAGCAAAACAGAGAAACTATATGGCTGAGAATGATAAGTGGAGGAGGCAGAACTGGTTTCTCATGATAAGCCATAATAAAATGATAACGCTGATACTTCCATACAATATTGGAAATTGCCTTCACTTGTAAATATACATTACTAAAATAATGAACAAAAATAAAGCAATTATATTCTGAAAATTTAAATACTAAATATTTCACCTTAATTCTGTACTACATACTTGAGTATACTTTCATTCAAAAAATGTAAATGAAAAACTATATGTAACATGAAAGCTGATATTGTTGAGGACCATAATAATGACCTTAGAAAAATGGGCAGGAAAGGCATGGCTTGAGAATTTTACAAAGCTATATGTAATGGATAAAACAGTCTTTAACCCTAGCACTTGGGAGAGAGAAGCAGACAGATAACTCTGAGTTTGAGGCCAGTCTGGTTTACATAACTAGGGAGACAGCCTTATTTTGATTTAAAGTCAAACAGCCCTAAAAGTACATGTCCTCAACAGTTCTGAACATTTAGAAAGCAAAAAAAATTTTCGGAAAAATGTTTTGCAGCAAAAAAATGATAAACTAATGGAGCAATTTAATATACTGACATGAAATATGGTCTAGATCATGGAGAATAACATAGTCATTAAAAACTGCTTACACATAAAATTGCCAGGTGTGGTGATGCAGAGGGAAGTGGATCTACAGGCAGGGCAACCTGGTCTACAAAAGACAGTTCTAGGACAGCCAGAGCTGTCTCAAAAAGTATGTGTGCATTTACACACACACACACAGAGTAAGATTATTTTGAGAACCCCAATTTATATATTCCCCAAAATGTTATACGAATGTAACCTAAATATTAAGTGTAATTACTGTTAAGTTCTGTATTTTCCTGCAATTCTCTAGCAACCCAAGAAAAATCTGAGATAAAGATCATAAAATTTTAAAACATTTTTTTTCCTATGTGTGTCATGTGCAGGTGTATGTGCACAGGTCTCTTCACCATGCAGTTCCTGGGGACTTGTTAATAGTCACCTTTATCAACTCATCTCACCAGTCTTTTGACCCTTTCTTTAAAAGTAAGGTAGAGATTGGGGCTGGAGGGATGGTTCAGAGGTTAAGAGCACTGGATGCTCTTACAGGGGTCTTGAATTCAATTCCCAGGAACCACATGGTGGCTCACAACCATCTATAATGAGATCTGGTACCTTCTTGTGGAATATAGAAAAATATGCAGGCAGAACTGTATATATAATAAACAAATCTTTAAAAAAAAATGGGGAGGGCCTAGAGAGACAACTAAGCCACTAACTATACTGGCTGTCCTTTCACAGAGTTTGGTTCCCAAGGTCCACATGGAAGCTCACAACAGTTTGTTAACTGCGTGAATGTGGTATAGACATGCATGCAGGCAAAAACATACTTAAACACAGAAAATAAAAAAATAAAATTTAAACTAGAGAATGATCAACAAACACATCCAACATCTACCTCCACCCTCCACATCATATACATCCTTATGCACATATGCACACATATACACACAGATGTTATGTTGAAAATAATAAAACCTAACATTTACAATTCCTCTGATTTGAAAAATCAAGTCTTATTTTTCCAAAATATTTTAATACTTTAAGTCTCAATAAAATTTAGATTTTTAAAACTCAGTATCTCGTTCAAAATGAGAACTGTGTATCAAATAAATAAAGTAAATAAAATTCTTACTTGAAAAATGCGATAAGAAGATTAACCATAATGATATACTGTACAAAGAGGTAGACCGCCTGAAGAAATGGAGTCAGCCATGTGCCAGGACCACAGATTTCCTTGACAGTGGAATCATTTGCACACACTTTGGGAAGAAAGAAAAGAATTTTAAACATGATAGTTCAGTGTTCCAGGTTCTTTTTCTCAACAGAAAAATTTGAGCATATGCAAATCTGCTTAAGAGTTTAAAAGAAGGATCTTTGACAGGTTGCCACTGGAGCTCTGCTTTACAAGGACTCCAACACTGAGGATGTGGGGCCTTCGGTTCTGCCGTACTACTGCACTATATATGAGCAAGGGTCATTACATGTTCATCTATCTGAAGACAGGTTTAGACTGAGAGTAAACACAGATAAAACCCCTGGATACAGTGAAATATAACATTTATATAAGAAAAATATCTGAACTTAAAAAGAATATGACAGATTCACAGTAAACTATATAAGGTTATAGACTTCATTTTGTTTTCAAAGAGTACTAAAAAGTATTTTAAATATAAAATTACTAGATTTGGGGTCTGGAGAGATTGCTAAATGATTAAAAGTGAGGATCCGAGTTCAGTACAACACCTACGTTGGGTGACTCAGAACCACCTGTAACTGCAGCTTCAGATAGATCACATGCTTCTGGCTTTCACAGGCACCTGCACTTAGGTGCACATACCCACACAAAGACAAACAAATATACAAATAATCAAAAATAAATATATGTATTTTAAAATTTTGTTTTGTTTTTCGAGGCAGGGTTTCTCTAGGGCTATCTGGAACTCACTCTGTAAAACAGGCCGACCTCGAACTGACAGAGATCCAACTGCCCCTGCCTCCTAAGTGCTAGCATTAAAAGTGTGTGCCACCACTCCATGACTTATAAATATATATATTAAAATGACTAAATTTGAATTTCTTGTTTCTATTATCCATGCATTAAATACTTTTGAAGCTAGGACAAGCAAGGTAGGGCATAGTTTTAATATCCACCATAATTACAAGGAATAGCACAAGATTTATTTGGGTAGAGAAGGGATGAAAGCCATTATGAATGAAAAACAATTCTACATAATTATAGTACACTTACAGTATTTAGTCACTATTTTAAAATGTATATATTTCTGAAGTTCTGATTATTACTATGTAGACGAGGCTTGCCTTAAAATCAGACACCCTCCTGTCTCTGCATCCTAAGTATCAGGATTAAAGGTGTATGACACTTTGCCCAGGATGTATATGTTTTATAATATCCATATAAAAAGACACCATTAGAAAAATAGCGGACAACAAAACCCTGAAAAATGACACTGAATGAGAAGCCATTAAATAAAAATTGACAGGTATATAAAACATCACTATTTTAGCCACTAGGGTTGTGTGTGATAGATTCAAGTGTGGGGCAAGGAAGAAGGAGTGGGGCAAGGAAGAAGGAGAGAAAGAACACATACAGTGTACTCACTCTACAGCTCAGATGCAGAGGTCAGTACACCAATGAAAGTTGCTGCCCATCAGTCAAACTAAAAATTTACCTCACAGAAATGGGCAACAGACATAATGCTTTTTAACTAAAACTGGGTTGAACAGAGAGAGTTACTTCATTTATCAGTTTATTCAGGTTTTCAAAATTTTGATATAAACTTGAAAAAAAACCAGTTATTGCCATGTAAGCTTTCATCATGTAAGCTTTTCAGTTTTCACATAGGACCATTACTTCTGTCAGTGACCTCCCTGGCTTTGTCTAGGCTAATAATGGTACCCGTATCCATTACCTGAGAGGTATCTTTCCAGGCGATAAGAATTTAGGACAGACTTTTATTACACATTTTGTTTTTTTCTGCGGTTAATGCATTGTGCAGGACATTTAAGTTTGACTGGAAAGCATACAATATATTTAGAATGTAATTCTAACTTTACAAGATAACCAAAAGATGATTTTGCAAACATTAAATTCTTACCATCAATTTCATATGCATACACTTCACCAAAAATCATCCAGTATGGATGAAAAACTATATCTTTAGCAAGAGACCACGATGGTTCTTCGTGAGGATAAAGTATTGCCTTTCTGGGAACACCAAAACTAAGTAATACAAGAGCCATTATCACTACAATGTAGAACATATTGGCGACCTGTTTTAAAAAAGGGGGGGAGGGGATACTGTTAAGACACAAGAGAATTTAAGTTCTGTAACAACTTTTCATCCTAAAGTGTTTCTAATGTGGTAATAGATAGCAGAATATTTGATCTTCCATTTATTGCTGATAAGAGCATTCAGAAAACGTAAATCTTATGAAGGAGATTATATTTAAAAATTAGTGAAGCTAAGCAAATCACAGGCGTCTTTGACTCTATAATAAACTACCAGTAGTTCAAAATATAGCCCAATAAACATATCAAAAACTATAGTTACATAGGCAAATTTGGAGTCTTAATTTCAGTAAATGCAACTCTTAAAGCTTGTCAACTAACAATGGAAGTGCAGACTTTCCTCCACTTTGCCTCATATATCTGTATTTTGCTCATGTCACAGAAGCTGGGACTAGAGACATATACCACAATGCAAATCTTCAATATAAAGAAATGTAAAGACCTTGTGAGTACAGCACAGATAAGAAAGAGGTCAAGAACATGCAAGATAAAGTTTAAAGGGAAAGAATGGAGATGCAACCTTTGGAGGAAACAAGATAAAAGCTAACAGGATTATTATTATTTCTTATAGCTCGATATGATCTCAAAATTAAAGAAAAATGACAGGAGCAAAAAAGTAGAAAAGGAGGAAGGGATAGGGATGTAAAGAAGAGAGTGAAGTGAGGGAAAGAAAGAAGAAAAAAGGGAAGGAAAAAAGGTTAGTGTCAATGGGACACCCTATCTACAGGGAATAAGATGAAGGGTAACAGAAAACAACCAATGTCATCTTCTGTTAACACCCTCAGACACACACACACATACATCACAAACACACTCCACATAAAAACACACACATTGATGAATATCCTTAAGGAATGGCAGATTAAGAGTATGAGGCAAACAAACCTAACTAACAGATATTTGTGGGTCCAGGTAAAGCTATATTAAAATATTTTTATAATTTTAAAGAAACAATTCATGCATTCCAGCAGACATTTCAACTTACCATTTTTCCAATCATCATTACATAAGGTCCTGCCTGTTGATTTACGGCTAGAAAATCTAGCAAGCGCACATACCAAAATATTATATTAAGACAGTAAATTAATCTTCCAGCCACAAAAACATGATTATCATATGCATTCATAAAGTTCCATTTTGCTCCAAATCTTAGTCCACATCCAATGAAGAAAGAAATTATGGCAATTGTGTCACTGACATTGAAGTAGTCACTAAACCACACTTTGATCTTCTGGTTGATTTTCCCAGCTTCAGACATAAAGACCTAAATTTAACAAGAAAAAAAATGAATCAAATTCTTTCAATTAAAACATATATAGGATCCAACTATAACACCACAGAAGAATTTTAGCTATAATTTAGTTTCAAAGTATCTGAGATATTGTTTCTGAAGATGTATTTAACAATAAAATAAAAAATTAACAAGATAAAAGATTCCTTATGGGGGCAGGCATAGTGGCAAAAACCATTTAATCCCAGAACACAGAAGGCAGAGACAGGCAGAACTATATAGTGAGAGCTGTCACAAAACCCAAAACCACACAAACAGAAACAGACTTCTTATAAATTACTTGCTCAGCAAGTTGATGTAAGTAGGAAGCTGGAATAAGAAATGCTTTTGAAATGTTTTATTTCAAATCAAAACAGCAGCCGGGTGGTAGAGGCGCACGCCTTTAATCCCAGCACTCGGGAGGCAGAGGCAGGCGGATCTCTATGAGTTTGAGACCAGCCTGATCTACAAGAGCTAGTTCCAGGACAGGCTCCAAAGCTACAAAGAAACCCTGTCTCGAAAAACAAAAAACAAAACAAACAAACAAAAAAACCAACAAAACAAATCAAATCAAAACAGCATTTGCCTATACCAGCAATACATTCCAAAACTGTAAATAATTCGATGATTGAAGTAGTTATAAATATCTAACTTATTAAAAAATCTACTACCCAAGTAATTAAAAGCATTACCTTGAGTAATATATTCAAAACCACAGAATAAAAGTGTTTCCCAATAGTAATGCCTGCTTTTGCTTTCCTCTCTCAAGCAATTTACCTTCCCACAAAAGGCAGATACAAGCAGTGCCATTCTCACAAATACATGCAAAAAATGCTATGAATTCCTTACCATTAAACAAATTAATTTCAGTCATGCTGACAATAGATTTCAAAAACACACAGACTGCTGTCATTAGGTATTTTAATAAGCTCCTGCAGTAGCAAATAGGAGGGAAATACTATGCCTAATTACTTCTATGAAACTATTCACAAGTATACAGCAATTAGTTTAAATAGAAAATACCCCGGCATGCACATAGTACATATGCATACACGCAAACAAAACACAACACAAAAAAGAGTCCTTTGGGCTGGAGAGATGGCTCAATGAAGAACGCTGGTTACTCTTCCAGAGGACCTAGGTTTGACTGTCAGCACCTACATGGCAGCTCATAACTCATCTAGGAGATCTGATGCCCTTTTCTGACTTCAGTTGGCACCACACACAATAAACATGGATACACACACAAGCACAGTTTAAACATTCATAAACATAAAATGAAATAAATACCTGGGTGGTGGCATCACATGACTTTAATCCCAGCACTCGGGAGACAAAGGAAGGCAGAACTCTGTGAGTTTGAGACCAGCCTAGTCTAGAGAGAGTTCCAGGATAGGCCCCAAACTCAAAAAATAAAGAGTATCAAAAAACAAAAACAAAACTAAATAAGCCAAATGTCTATTTTACTTTTGAAACAGGGTTTCAAGCAGCCCAAAGAGGTCCTCAAATTCACTGTATAGCAGAAAATGACCCTGAATTCCTAAACTATTGAGCCTGCCTCCCAATGCTGGGACTATATATGTATACTCCCATCCCCCATCTAAGATTTTTTTGTTTTTGTATTTAAGGAAAGAAAACGTTTTTTTTCCCTTCTCAAAATTAGGGTGTTATAAAATTGATGATTTTAAAGTGGAAAAGAGACACGAATAAATCCTACTGGTGACTAGGGGCAACGCAGGGCACTCGAGAACGTATACAGCCTAAGTGCTAAATGAAAACCTACCTTTAATTTACCTGACTACCACCATGCATATTCATTAATTCTGAAGAATGTCAGCGATCATGTGAAACTTAAGGAAGTAAGATAAAAGATAAAATAAAATCTATGTTTTGATTTTGAGAAAAATTATTATATTTGTTAATTGTAGCAAAGTGACCACTACATTACTAATAACCATTTTGTTTTGTTTTCCTGAGAGAGGGTTTCTCTGTGTAGCCCTGGCTGTCCTGGAACTTGCTCCGTAGGCCAGACTAGCCTTGAATTCAGAGAGCCGTCTGCCTCTGCCTTCATAGTGCTGGGATTAAAGGTGTGTGTCAACACCGCCCTGCTTAACCATTCTTTTAAGATCATGGTTTTCAGAATGGCAAAATAAACAAGCTCTAGACTTCCACGTATCACTGAAATTACAAGAACATACCCATAACCACAACAAAATTAAAGAATCCTGCATACATACATACAAACATACATACATAAAGTCATTGGAAAGAATACCTAGACATACCTCACGGACTTTCTCAATCGCATAGGTAAAAATATAAGCGATAACAATCCATTCTTGAACTGAAGGTAACTGTTCCATTTGTACAAGAACTACAAATGTATAAAGCATCAGAAATCCTAAGTATGCCAACTAATAAAAAAGAAATAAAAGTTATATGAATAAAATTAATTACAAAACAAAACATTATGGACATATTTCTGTATACACAAAATCTAATTTGAGTTATGGTAGACTAGGGAAATGTAAAGACAAATATTCATGTGAAAACATGGGCTGGCTGTTTTAAGCAGCCAATAAAATGAATGCAAATGTTAGCAATCTTCATTAATTCCATTAGTGGGGCAGAATTAAGGGACCAGATAATAAAGGTCTGCATTATCTGCATCTAGAAGAAACAAGAAACTTTCATAAAAAGAAATGTAATAAATTAATCTCAGGGTAATAAAGCATGAGTATGAGTGAAAAAGCAATGAACTATAAAATATTCATTATAACACAAAACTATTTGTCATCTTTGGCAACTGATGAAAGTGAGCAAACACCATTACTTTGTTTTCCTGGGAGGGGAGGTATGGTGGCACATGTCACCATAAAGAAGCATCAGAAATTTCTAAGTGCAGCACTTGTGAGGTAGAGCCAAGAGGATCAAGAATTCAAGGCCAGCCTTGCTTACATATCCAGTTCAAGATCAGTCTGACTACATGAAGTTCTGTTTCAAATAAACCAAAATTATCTTCTCAGACAAATACGTTCTTCCCTAGAAGATGTCCCCAACAAGACATCCGACTAGATGTTCTAATTAGAGAACCAACAATGAGTAAAAACTACATTTCAACGTATAAATACATACTTTTATGAATTTATGCTTTTGTCACTAAATTTTCCCCACAGATTAAGAGAAGAACCAATGCAGAACAATGGAGTACATGACTAGAGCAATGGTCATTGTAAATAAAGTCTGAATTACTCTATTCTTTCCTTCCATTTTAAAGCAGCAGACTTAATTATGAACATTTCTAAATGTTATCTGCACAACCATAAAACAAATTTATCATTTGAGTTGATCTTTTAGCATTATTTTCGTTTTTGTTTATTATGATTGTTTGGTGCTTATGGCGTGTGTGAGAGAGAGAGACAGAGAGAGAGAGAGAGAGAGAGAGAGAGAGAGAGAGAGAGAGAGAGAGAAAAGAGAGAGAGATGCACATGTGGAAGTTAGAAGACAACACTGTAGATTTGGTTCTCTCCTACCTTTACAGTCATGTTGCTAGCTGTCATCATTACTTTAGATTTTCCCTTCCTCCATCAAGTACTGGGGGTTGAATGTAGGATCCCACACATGCTAAGCACATACCCCTACTATTGGGCTATATTCATAACTTTAATATTAATAGAAATTTATATTTGTTACCTTATGTTTGTTTGCCTTTTGAAAACTGTACTGAAATTCTCTATGTAGAGCAGGCTGGCCTTGAATTCCCAGAAATCCACCTGCTGGGATTAAAGGCATGTGCCACCACAACTGGCTTATACTTGTTACCTTTTAGAAAGGCATATGCTTATTACATTATTTAATAAAATTTTAGTTCTAATCAAAACTAAAATTTGTTAGTGTTTATTATTCTAGACATCGGTAGCTTAGATAAAGTATGCCAAATGTAATGCTCTTTTAATAAGAAATGCATTTTCAATTATCTAAATTATATGAATATTAATATGGATTCCAGATTTAAAATTCTCTAAGAAGCATCTTTTGTGATGCATGCCTTTAATTGCAGCACTTGGGAGACAGGCAGATATATCTGAGTTCGAGGCCAGACCTGGTCTAAAGAATAAGTTCCAGGACAGTCAGAACTATACAAAGAAGCCCTATCTCAAAAACCAAAAAATAAAAAAAAAAAATCCTATGCTTTTCAGAACTAAAAAACAAATAAAAACCCAACAAACAAAACCATGAACATAACAATTCAAAAACATACCGTGTTAAACCAGAACTTTACAATTGGTGCATGATAAAAGGCATAAAACTTTCGTGTGATTGGAAGCTTTTTCGATTTAATATGCATCTCCATTTCATTCTTTCCTTCACTGCTGTCCAAAATCCTTACTTCTTTAAATACTTCCTAAAATTAAAAATATATATTTGGCTTCTATTTACTCATAACAAATATATATATATATATATACATATATATATATATGCTCTGAGGTCCTCCATCCTTACCATCGGTATCTCTTCTGTTATGTTGTGAAAATTATTTTCACTGTCCTCCATAGTCATCTGATGAGCATCTTGAGATTGTGGGATATGGGACATTTCAGCCTTGGTTTTATACTCTAGCATTAATATAGCAGGTGGAACTAAAATGCTTAATATGACCTAAAATTTTGAGACATAAAAGTTTCCATTTTAAAACCTTTGAGAATAAAACAGTAAGTTACACATGAATTATCTTTTGAGTGCTTCCAATTTTACCCCAAATCTGTAGGAAAAATTAAAAATTCATTTTTCTTTACATACTGTATCATCTTAGTACTATGGTACTGTCAGCATAGATTGAATAATCAGTATGGAATGGTCCTTCAAATAAAATTATAATTTGTTAAAAAATATTTTTATTTAGACAAAACTTAAACAATATGAAGGTGCTGTTGTTATTTTGCCTGAGACCTCTCTTGTAAGTACCCCATACACTCTTACACAATCTTCTGCCTTCTAATTTTTTTACTGTATTAAAAGATGAGAAAATAAAAAGGAAGTTTAAAGTAGTATTTCTCATAAAGACAAAAGTGAAAGAACTAACCATTCTACCCAAATTCTTAACCTTAGGTCCTGCATACATTGATATGCTGCACTAATCTATATTATACTCTAGGCACATGGATACATGTATTCAATATACCTCAATAATACATGAAGTTTGCAGATGGTAAGTCTGGAATTCTACAAATTAATAATCACTCACTTCCTCAAGTTCTAATTGTCGTCTATTATACTAGAAAATAATTTTACTATATGTGTAGGCTTATTTGTATATAGTATATATCTCATTATATACTTTAAATCGAAATCTAGTTATTTTTAAAATACCTTATACCAGGAATTTTTTCTCATATTGAGCCGTCCCATCCACATATCAGATAACAACATCTGTGTACAGGTGTGAGCTACAAAAGGTCTTAGTCTTGATGAAACTGCTAATTTAAGGCAGGTTGAATTACTCCAGTTTTTCAATTCATAAGTGAGTAATTTCATAGCCATGGTTTCATCTTGCCTGAAGGATTGTTCCAGTAATTCAACTGCTAGTTGGCCAAAATCACTACAGAACAAAAGAAAATAAAGAACAACAACAAAAAGCACTGTAGTATACTCAGGTAAAGAAGCTGTAAGGTTGTTTTGTTTTTGCTGAGAATCAAACATGTTACAAGCCGGGTGGTGGCGGTGCATGCCTATATCCCAGCACTCAGGAGGCACTCTGTGAGTTTGAGGCCAGCCTGGTCTACAAGAGCTAGTTCCAGGACAGGGTGCAAAGCTACAAAGAAACCCTGTCTCAAAAAACAAAGAAACAAACAAACAAACAAAAAGCATGTTAGAAACTCTACTACCAGCAGGGCGCTGCTGGTGCAAGCCTTAATCTAAGCACTTGGGATTTAGGGGCCGGCAGATCTCTGTGAGTTCAAGGCCAGCCTGATCTACAGAGTGAGTTCCAGGACAGGTTCCAAAACTACACAGAGAAACCTTGTCTCAAAAACAAAACAAAACAAAACACCACCACCACCA
>JAQHUG010000051.1:783152-794649 GCA_028555095.1 Dicrostonyx torquatus | reverse complement strand
GAATCTCTGAATGTGGCTGCCAACGGGGACTGACTGAGAAGCCAATGATAATGGCACAGGGTCCTATCTCTTCTGCATGAATTGTCTTTTTGGGAACCTAGTCTATATGGATGCACACCTTCTTAGGCCGGGATGGAGAGGGGAGGGCCTTGGGCTTTCCACAGGGGAGGGTATCCTGTCCCCTCTTTAGAAAGCAGGGGGAGAGAGGAAGGGTAGTGGGGGAGCGGGAGGGCCAGGGACAAGGGGAGTAATTGTAAATTTCTCTTTTAAGAATTAAAAAAAAAAAACAACTTACATTCAAAACCAACTATCACTGTCACTATTCTAATGAAACAAACACTGTGCTTTATATGATGAGAGACATTGAATTTAGGGACTGGCTTATACAAACTAGGGAAACATTCTACCTTGGAACTACTTTCATCCCCTTAAAATTTTTGGTTGTTGTTGTTTTCATTGTTGATTTGTTTTGAGACAGGGTTTCACCAGCATACTGGCAAACCTGTAACTTACTATATGCAAACCAGGCTGGCCTGAAACTCACAGCCATCCTCTTGTACCAGCCTCTCAAATGCTAGGATTATAGGTATGCCCCATCAAACTCAGCTCTTATAACTAATTCTTTTGTCGTTTTGTTTGTTTTTCGAGATCTGCCTGCCTCTGCCTTACAAGTGCCGAGATTAAAGGTGTGTGCTACTACCGACTGGCTTCTATAACTAATTCTTAACATTTAACCACTAAAACTATACGTACCCGGTTATTCCCTCCAAGACTATTATATATTAATCGAAAACGTTTTCTTGTGTATGTGCATCTGTAGGTTCCTCCCATGAGATATTCAATCACAAGTCCAATATCAATTAGAGTGATCTTGTATCCTGGAGGAAGATTACCCTAGAAACAAAATATTAAATAGACAGGATAATATTATTCAATACTGACTTGCCAGATCTAGGAATATGTATAATTTTCTAAATTGAGAACTGTTATTTGCTATAAGAAATTGGGTTGCCCTTTACAGAATAATAAGTGTTTCTGTTTTCTCATAAAAGATGACGAGGTTCTGACATTTCTGAGGTCTCAGGTATGACTTATATCAGTCAAATTTAACCCATAAAGACAACTCAGTTTTACATTCCCCAACATTCCGTACACAGAGGCTATAAACTCTGAAAGCTAAATATAGCACATATCACAGTTTATTACATAAATTAAAAAACCACAGAAATGACATTTTGTGTTTATTAAGTTTAGTTTATTGCTAGGTGTGGTGATGAACACCTTTAATCCCAGCACTTGGGAAGCCAAGGTAGGCGGAACTCTGAGTTAGAGCCCAGCTTGGTCTACAAAAACTAGTTCCAGGATAGCCAGGACCACTGAGAAACATTTTTGTCTCAAAAACAAACAAAAACGAAAAACTAAAACAAAACAAACAAAAAAACAACAACCATGGCTGGAGAGATGGCTCAGCAGTTAGGAGCACTAGCTACTCTTCCAGAGGTCCCGAGTTAAATTCCCAGCAACCACATGGTGACTAACAGCCATCTACATAGTGAGGTCTGATGCCTTCTTCTGGCCTGCAGAGTTACATGCAGGCAGAACACTATATATATA
Organism: Dicrostonyx torquatus; assembly: GCA_028555095.1. Lineage (NCBI taxonomy): Eukaryota > Metazoa > Chordata > Mammalia > Rodentia > Cricetidae > Dicrostonyx > Dicrostonyx torquatus. The sequence goes on along the minus strand of JAQHUG010000051.1, from coordinate 793,035 downwards.
TATAATAAATAAATCCTTTTTTAAAAAAGAATGTATTGTGTTCCATCTGACAGAAGCTTAGGAAAGTGGGACTAATATCACAAGCTTTCTTTTCCTTGGTATAGATATAGTAAGTTCTTTATATAAACTTTTTAATTTATGTATATGGATATTTTGCCTGCATGCACGTCTGTGAACCATGTGTACCTGGTGCCCAGAAGACAAAAGAGGGAACAGATGTCTAGGAACTGGAGTTACAGACTGTTATCAGGCACCATGTTAGTGCTGGGAACAGAATCTGTGGTCTCTCCATTGCTATTCCAGCTGAGCCATCTCCGTAGCTCCAAGTTATTTACTTTTATGACAAAGATAGTTCTCATTTTACCTTGTACAAAAAGCTGTTGTTTCTATTCTCATTTTAAAAATGCACTTAGGTATTTTGAGGGCAAAAATAAAGAGCAAATGACTGAGAGGTCAAGTTTTCCTATAACAAAGACAGTTTCTTACCTGTTTGACATCTCGAATGAGATGGAACAGCATTGGATTAGTTGGACCTTGTTTCTTTAGGGGGGAAAAAAAACTATTAGCATTGGTCTAAAATAAACAATTTCCCTTTTTTGTTACTTATAGTACTTACAAAGACCCTCTTGAACAAATGCTAAAGACTTCCTTGCTAATGGAATCAATTTTTACTTTTACTGTTTTATATTTCAGGGAGGAACTTCATATAACAATGAGTAATCCTATTAATTTTTTTCCTCAATTAACAAGAGACAGGACACAAAGTTCAGTGTAATTATACTAGATAATATTAGTGGATAAAACTATAACCCTATTCAAAAGAAATGTATAACTCATGGAGGAAGATGTAATCCTTAACTAGTCTAGTAGGTTTTTTGGAAGCAGTGGAATACGTGAGCTGCTTTACGCACAGAATAAAATTTCAATAAATGAAGACTAGATAGAAAAAAACAGGCCGGCATATCAAGAAATCAGTGCTTTTCTAAACAGTTTGTGTGTTTAGAAACTGGTAGGTAATATACTCAACACCCACACTATCTGAGGTTGAGGTACCAAATAAAAAGAAGAAGTGAGAAAGATAGGTAGGGTAAATCTGCGGCTACCATCTAGCATAGTGACACAGGCCTTCAATCCCAGCACTCTAGGGCAGAAGCAGTCCAACTTTTATGAGTTCTAGGCCAGTCTGGTCTAAACTGAGAGTTGCAGTTAGGCCATGTCCACATAGTGAGAACCTGTCCTGTAACTTTAAAAATCGCAAGTGTCTATTTCTGAAAACAATCAAGCTATATGGTGTAGACACTAAAGAGTCACCAAAAAATTCTAAACTACAGAAAGGCATAGCAAAGTATGTTATTATAAAACCTAAAGAATTTGATCAAGGTAAGAAATTAAAAAAGATATAGACAAGAAAATTAAAATGCAGAATAGTGGCAGTGAAGTAAATTAGAAATGACCAAAGACAACAGGAATAAAAAAAAGTAGTAGAAATTGATGAATTAGTATGCAGTTTTCTAGAAGTTACAAAACTTGGCTTTGCTTAGTATTCCTCACAGCATAGTTCAATTAAATTTGCATTGGATCCACAGAAAACCATGAAGTATTTGCGTTCTCAGAAATTATGGATTATGAAATATGAATTTAAAAAAAGATTAAGTTTGCCAGGCGGTGGTGGCACACGCTTTTAATCCCATTTAATCCCAGCACTCGGGAGGCAGAGGCAGGCAAATCTCTATGAATTCAAGGCTAGCCTGGTCTATAAGAGCTAGTTCAAGGACAGGCTCCAAAGCCACAGAAAAACCCCGCCTTGAAAAACCAAAAAAAGTAAAATAAAATAAAAAAAGTTTTTACAAGAAAAATGGGGAAAATATACCAAAAGAAAGATACCAAAAGGTCAACAACCATAAATTTAAGAAATAAGAAAGGGGGCTGGAAAGATGGCTCAGTGGTTAAGAGCATTGCCCTGCTCTTCCAATGTGGGAGGGTCCACCTGTATTTCTGTGCTTTGATTGGTTAAATAAAGAGCTGCCTGGCTTATAGACAGTTCAGCCCTTAGGTGGGCGGAGTAGACAGAACGGAAGTTCTGGGAGGAGAAGAAAGGAAGTGGGCCAGACGTCACGAGCCACCATCGCAGATGGATGCAGGTTAGACCTTTCTGGTACGTCACCACGTGGTGACTTACAGACTTTTATAATGGGTTGATTTATGAGGTGAGGGCTAGCCGGGAAAAGGCTAGTGATAATAAGCCAGGCAGAGTTTAAATGAATACCATCCTCACGTGGTTATTTCGGGTGCAGGCGGCCACTGAGCGGGCCAGTGGCTGGCGGCTGGGGAACACAACACACACCCCTCCACCTATATACAACATTCCAAAGGTCCTGAGTTCAATTCCCAGCAACCACATGGTGGCTCACAACCATCTGTAATGAGGTCTGGTGCGCTCTTCTAGCCTGCAGGCATACATGCAGAAAGAATATTGTATACATAATAAATAAATAAATTAAAAAAAAGAAATAAGAAAGAAAGAACATTGTGTACGTTTTCAATAAACAAAAGAGTAAAAAACCAAAGTAAAACATCATCCTCTAAATAAGTTTATCCTACACTTTTAAAAGGTAAGAAAGAAAAGAAATGATGGGTTATTATTATATCAACACTTTTCCCATATGGCTATGTCAATAGAGAAGGGCTTCTAAAACTGGAGAGTGGCTTTAGATTGTCATATAAGAATCAATACTAAGAGTGGCTGCATTTCTCCACCCATAACAACTAAAACACTAAAAACTATCAATAGGAGTATATATTTTTAGATAAAATAACATTTTAAAGACAATAAAGCAATGAACAAAGAATTTTGTCAGACTTACAGTGTTATAAAGTTCTTCCAATCTGGGGATGGTAAGGAATTTATGCATGCTCACTCCATTTTCAATGAGAAGTTTAACAAATGAAACTCTATCCATTACAAGAGCATCAAGCATAGCTTGTTCTAAGGATCCAACCTAGAACATCAAAATATATTTTATATGCTGCAACTATTGACTCCTTAAATATAAATTCTCATGATCTACATCTACATTTTCTCAAATAGTGTGAAAACAAATTGAGAAACATGCTGAACAGTAACCTAAGAATTTTAGAGAATGGATAAAAAGACCTACATTTCCACAGGATTCCCTAAATAACATTACATAAATGCTCTATCTGTAAGACAGCAAATGTTGTGTGGGGGTGGGAGAAAGAAGCAACACAGTCCATCACCAATTAAACTGAGAAAACAGAGACAGGAAATGCTCAGGGGGTAAAGGCACCTGCTTACTGTCTCCAGCTAGAGCACTGGAGTTAGAGAAGTGTGTTACCCACTCTATTTTTACACAGTGCTGGATGCAAGCCAGGCTGGCATCCTACAAACTAAACAAGTACTCTATCTGCTACACTACATCTCAGCTCTACTTTTAATACTTCATCACTGCATATTTAGAAATAACTTTATAGCAAAAATTAATTTGGAAATCATTGGGGTTTTTTTAAAGATTTATTTATTATGTATACAGTATTCTCAGTATTCTGTCTGCATGGATGCCTGCAGGCCAAAAGAGGGCACCAGATCTTATTACAGATGGTTGTGAGCCACCATGCAGTTGCTGGGAATTGAACTCCCAGGACCTTTGGAAGAGCAGGCAATGCTCTTAACCGCTGAGCCATCTCTCCAGCCCCGGAAATCATTGTTTTACACTGCTATTTTAAATATTTTGATTCTTGCTGGGCAATCGTGGAGCCTTTAATCCCAACGCTCGGGAGGCAGAGGCAGGTGGAGCTCTGTGAGTTCAAGGCCAGACTGGTCTATGAAGTGAATTACCTTTCTCGGGTTGGGGAAAAACTTAAATATATTTTGATTCCGTCCTCAAACATTTTCCACACAACTACGCAGTTTCCCTCTAGTATCTTATATCACTCTCCAATTCATTTTCTGTTTTCCTTACTTAAAGGACGGTATGGTCTCTAATGTATTTTTTTTTTAATGATCTCCCTCCCTTTTTGGTTTTTGGAGACAAGGTTTCTTTGTATAGTCTTGGCTGTCCTGGAACTCATTCTGCAGACCTGGCCAGCCTCAAACTCAGAGATTCACCTGCTAAGTGCTGGAATTAAAGGTGTGTGCCACTATTGCCGGGCCTCTAATGTTCTTTACTTGGTAACCACACATACTTGCTATACATGATAAAATCTCAAGCAGAAACCTGCATTTTTAAAAAATACTTTTTCACTACTCAGTTTTGTGACAAGGAAAATATTTGATGTCATACTAAAAAAAATAAGGACAAACTCACAAGAACGGAAATTTTTCTAATTTACATTTTACATCTTATAATTTATCATGGATGTTATTCATATTTTAATTAAGATTATTTTCTGTCATCACATGTAATTGTTGTTATTAATTTACATTCTAACCTTACTCTATTTTCCCTATGATCCTCTGTTCTACTCTACACATATTTACCCTGTCTCCCTTTAATTAGCCAGACACTCTACAGGCATTGCATATATAAAGGAGGGGGACATAAAAAATGCATTTGCTGTCAAAAATGTATTTCCTAAGAGAAGGAAGATAAATCATGAATGCAGAATAAAGGGAGGGACTGCATAGGAACCATGCTAAAACCAAGGCAGGTCACAGCGAGTTCTGTACACAGAGCAAGAGTTCCAAGACTTTTCAGTCTTTTAGAATTTTTAGATATTATTAAAAGAGATTAGATATTATTAAAAAACAAAGTTATTAAGAGAATATACCTCACTAATATTTACACTTGGGGCAGAAAGGTAAAATCTGAGTATAAATCACAATCCCAATAAATACTTACAATCACTCCTTTCTGCAGTGGGGACTAGTTGCAGGACTCTCTTCTGATACCAACTTCACAGAAGCTCAACTTTTAACAAAATGATGTACACTGTCTACGGTAACACAAATATTCTATCTCTAGATTACTCAAGATACTTAGCTTAATAGAACAGATGTTAACACTATATTGATTATGGAATAAGAAAGGAATTTTCTGTAGTCTAATTACATAGTACTCACTTTGTGGTTGGGGGAATCCATGGATATAAAACCTGTAGCTACTAAGTGTCCACTGTAGCTAATTTAATTATATTATGTATTTGAAGTATCTACCTACCAGCCACTGCTGTCCATAAACAAACACATGATTTTTGGCAATATCAACTCTGTCCCATGCCAGTGTAAGGATAAGCTGGTCAAATGCAGATGCATTAGTACCTAATTGAATAAAGAAAACAGTTGGTGAACATATCTCCATCAATTTGCAAGCATTTACAAACTCTCCTTAGAGCCCTTTAACTTACACAGCTGGCATCAACCACCATGAGCATTTGTATTTTCAAGCATCAAAACTACATCGCCTCATTGGTTGAAAAAGAAAAAAATCAGAATGTAGGAACTGAGAAACCAAAAGATTTTTTCTATCACAGACACAGTATTTCAAGGATTCTGAAAAATGTTTTGTTTTTATAAAGAAGATTTATTTATTATGTATACATTGTTCTGCCCAGATGTATGCCTGCATGCCAGAAGAGGACACCAGATCACATTATAGATGGTCGTGAGCCACCATAAAGTTCCTGGGAATTGAACTCAGGACTTCTGGAAGAGAAGTCAATATTCTTAACCATTGAGCCATTTCTCTAGCTCTGAAAAATTTTTTTAATGTACTTTTCTGCACATGAAATTATAGCCATATACTTTAAATTATTAAGACAGAAATCTACTTTAAAAAGGAGGGGTTACTAAGTGGGATCTGAGTGAGCTCAGTGGATAAAAGTACCTACTCCCAAGCTTGTCAACTCGAATTCCATCTCCTGGCTCCATGGGGTAGAAGGAGAAACCCAACCCAAGCTTGTTCTCTAATCTCTACACATGTATCATAGCATGTTCAAATGTATATGGGTGCATACACCACACATAAATACATGCAATTTTTTAAACGATTGAATAAATGGAATCAGTGATGCTGTGGGATAATGCTCTTGTATACTGTAAAGATATGTCAGTCGTATTAGTTTATGAAAAACACTGATTGGCCAGCAGCCAGGCAGGAAGTATAGGCAGGGAGACCAGACTAGGACAATTTTGGGAAGAAGTAAAACAAAAAGTCAGTCATCAGCCAGACACAGAACATAAGAATGCCTTACTGAGAAAAGGTACCAAGCAACATGGCTAAACATAGACAAGAATTATGGGTTGATTTAAGTTAATTATGGGTTAATTTAAGTTGTAAGAGCTAGTTATAATAATAAGGTTGAGCCAACAAGCCAAACAGTTTATAATTAATATAAGCCTCTATGTGTTTCTTTGGGACTGAACAGCTTTTGGACTGGGCAGGACAGACACTTCTGTTTACACAGGAATAAGAAGATGGCAGAGTGAATAAAATATTTGCTCTGTGAACATGAGGACCTGAGTTTCAATTTCCAGCACTTTTGGAAAAAACAAAACAAAACAGATGGGGTCACAGACATACACACACAGAGTGACAGAAAGAGATAAATGGGGTCACAGGTAAGCATGATATGTAGCATTTGTAAAATCAGTATTGGGAGGCTACATCAGAGGATTGCCATGAGATTAAAGCCAGGTAAATCTACAGAGCAAGTCTGACTAAAAAACACAAGTTTAGTAGCTGCCTTATGAAAATCACTCTACATAGCTTTCCTTAACAGAATACATAATTTTACTTTAAATGTATTAATCTTTCAAGCATGATTACTTAAAAATTCCAGTACATATATATTTAGGTTACTGTGACTTCTTCAAGTATATTTTAGTGCACATCTGATTATTTAAATATAACAGGTTTCTAGACATAAGACTATCACTTTAAGTCTAGTGATGGTGGCACACACCTTTAATCCCAGCACTCAGGAGGCAAAGGCAAGTGGATCTCTGTGAGTTTGAGGCCAGCCTGGTCTACAGAGCAAATTCCAGGAAAGCTAGGAAAGTTACAAGGAAACACTGTCTTGAAAAAACAAAGGAAAAAGAATATCCATGGCTGGGCGGTGGTGGCGCACGCCTTTAATCCCAGCACTTGGGAGGCAGAGGCAGGTGGATCTCTGTGAGTTCGAGACCAGCCTGGTCTACAAGAGCTAGTTCCAGCGCAGGCTCCAAAGCCACAGAGAAACCCTGTCTCGAAAAACCAAAGAAAAAAACCAAAAAAAAAAAAAAGAATATTCATTAAAGATTCTGACATATTCAGGAAGCTTGTACCATTTACAAAGAAGATCTATACTTCTCTAAAGGAGGGGAGGGAGTGGCATTTATTTAAAATTCATTATACTTTATTGTTGTTATTATTATTATTATTGAGACAAGGTTTCTGTGTATCCCTGGATGATGATGATGATGATGATTATTTTGAGACAAGGTTTCTGTGTATCTCTGGCTATCCTGGAACTCACTCTGTAGCCCAGGCTGGCTTTGAACTCAGAGATTTGCTGCCCTCTGCTTCCCCAGTGCTGGGATTAAAGGCACACATCACCACTATCCAGCAAAGATAAGATAATTTACTATTTTTAATAAATAAAATTTGTTTTCTAGGGCTGACCACCCAGTATTGAATAACCAATTGTGGGACTTCTTCACCATGAAGACTTTATCTCTCAGCAGTGGTTATTAATTGCCTGTTGTTATTCAGCTAGGGATGGGTACCTTGTGAGAATCACCCATCTACTTTACATGTCAATTGGTGTTATCATTGTTTAGATCTTGCTGAGATTCCATATTGCTGAGATTTCATATAGCAACCCTGTCACAGCTAGAAAATACAGTATCATAGCAGACTTCCTGGTCTTCTGGCTCTTACAGTCTTCTTTCAAAATGCTCCTTAAGTGTACATTTGTGTACATATAAATGCAGCTCTGGAATTGGGCACTACACTGAAAATTGTTCTTCAGATTTTTTTATTTTTTATTTTTATTTTTTTTGCAGAGGTCCTTAACTTATGTAAAAACAAGCTGCTCTGATGAGGAGTGAGAGCTACATTTATCAGACTAGGTCAGCACACAGAACGCCTTATCTCTATTTTTATATAATAATATTAGAATATAATTCTATTAACCTTGTCTTTGGATTCTTCCTCAAACTTTAACACCCATTTTCCCCATAAGATATTCATTTTTCTCAGCTGGGCGGTGCACGCCTTTAATCCCATCACTTGGGAGGCAGATGCTGGTGGATCTCTGTGAGTTTGAGGCCAGCTTGGCCTACAAAGTGAATTCCACGGCAGCCAGGACTGTTTCACAGAGAAAATCTATCTCGAAAAAATAAAATAAAATAAAAAAGATATTCATCTTTTTCTTTAGTTTATAGCCTTTAAATTATTATATTGATTACTTGTGTGAGGGTGAGTCTGGTGTGTACGTGTCACAGCAATAATGTGCAGCCCAGAGGACAACTTTCATGAATTAATTCTCTCCTTCCACTATGGATTCCAGGGACTGAACTTATGTTGCCCGGCTCATGTGACAAGTACTTTGATCCACTCAGCCATCTCAATAGTTCAATATAGCCATCTTTCAAATTCCTTCACTTTAACATTGACTCCTTAGTTTTTTCCTTTGTAAAACGAAGAAAAGGTAAATAGGCTATGTAGGCTATTGTTTCAACATGAAGGCTCTTAGCTACTGCTCCACACGCAGGCTAGCACACAGACTACATATGGCAAACAGAACAGATATAGTTATCTTATATTATCTTATGTTGTGGTATTTATGTCATCTCTCTCTCTTTTACTACTATATTTATGGTTTCTGGGTTTCTTAATACTTACAACATTTCTTGATCCCAAGATGATATACACTAATTATATAATTTTTAAATTATTTTTTTAAAAAATACTGGCAATTTTCTGTGGTCTAAAACTGCGAACATCCTTATGGATAACAAAACAGTGCCGTTTTGCTCCGGTCAAATATGTTGTTTTCAGGTACCCAGATAGGACATTATTTTCATTTCTTATTTTTGAAAATATTTTTTCACTGTGACATTTTGTTTTACCAGTGGATATCTCTGGTAAAATTCTGGGAGAAAAACAAAGTGCATATATCCCTTAGTCCTAGAAGACAACGCTAGTTTTCGAATTTTCTTTAAAGAAAATAGCATGTTCCACACCTTGTTTGAGATGGAACATTCACTTCCTTAGAGTCTGCCCTTTCAGAGGCACTGGCTAACAGCAAGCCCCCCTGGGGCCCAGCTATCTCTGCCTCCAGCACTGGGGTTACAAGTGCACAGTACCACTCCTGGCCTTTTATACAGGTGCCTGAACAGCAAGCATTTTACCCACATTCACACCTGCCACATTTTTTTTTAATTAAAAAACTGCTTTTACATATGTGTTTGATCATGGTTATTCTACCTCCTCAAAATCATGTTCTCTCTCCCATCGAGCATATACGTATGCATAAACTCAGACACACAAAACCAACCCCAAAATGAAAATCAAAACAAAAAGCCAATAATACAAAATTTAAAAAGACCAAAATGAAACAAAAATCCCCTCTATAAAAATAAACCATGGATTCCAGGACAGGTTCCAGGCCCAGAAATAACTGGCCAATATAAAACCTGTCACAAGCTTAAGGAGTTAATAGAGTCTGGAGGCATAAAGTCAAAAAAATAAAATTCTATAAGGAAGAAAACTACAAATCTATAAAACTGCTTTTTTGTCAAACTAAAAATTAACATCTTTCATTAAAAAAATACTGAAAAAACCCACTCCTTTGTTGAATATCTCAATCATCACCATAGAAATTTTGCATGATGGATAGAGACAGAGACAGAGACCCACATTCACACCAGAGCAAGGGATTG
>JAQHUG010000051.1:769950-782660 GCA_028555095.1 Dicrostonyx torquatus | reverse complement strand
AAAAAAAAAAGAAAAAACCCACTTCTTAACCTTAACCTTATTTAAATGAAAAGTCCTACCTTATATAAATAAGACATAAATTAAATATATTTTTATAAGAGTTTAGAATCTTACCTTTTTAGTCAGTCATGGTGGCTCAGACCTTAATCCCAGAACTTGGGAAGCAGAGGCAGGAGGATCTAGGTGAGTTCCAGAACAGCCAGGACTATGGAGAGATAGATCCTGTCTCAAAAAACAAAACAAAAATAAAAATAAAACAATTTTTTAAAAAAACTTTACCTTTTAGCAGTGCAGTAAGTATTGCAACATCTATATCTTGATGTTCCTCTGATCCGATGTGGAAAACAGTAATCTATTTAAAGAAACAATAATATTATGCATTTTTAAAACCAAAGTATTATAAAACAAAATGATTTCAAATAATACAAAGAAAAATATTTATATAGAGATTTGTATAGAAACAGGTATCTACAGGACTGGCAAGATGGCTAAGTGGGTAAATGTGCTTGCCCTATGTGACAATTTGAATGAGGATGCTTCCAGTAGGCTCTAGTTTGAATGGTTGGTAGAACTGTTAAGGAAGAATCAGGAGATGTGGTGTAATAGGAAGAGGTATGTCACTGGGAGTGAGCTTTGAAGTTTCAAAAGCCTACACTATTCCCTGTTAGTTCCCCTGCCTTGTGGCTATTGTTTCAACATAAAAGTAACATGAAAGCTCTCAGCTACTACTCCAGCTCCATGTCTGCCTGTTGCCATGCTCTCTGCCATGTTGATCATGAACTCACCCTGTGAAACTGTAAGACCTCATTAAATGCTCTTTTATTAAGTTGCCTAGGTCATGGTGTCTCTACACAGCAACAAGAAATAATTAAGACACCATGTAAAGCTGACAATTAAATTCAGTCTCAAGAAGCCATGTAAGGAAAGAACTGGCTCCACAAAGTTGTCTCTGACCCCCATGTATGCCCACAAAAATCATACACACATATATAATCATTTTTATACAGAAATAAATTTTTGAAGTCATGTACATATTTCTGTAACTACACAGATTTTTAAATGTAGACAATAAGTGATCTAACATTTTAACCCTAATTTAACCCTAGTTTAACCCAAAACAAAACAGAAAATTAAGAGTATCACTAATCAAATATCAATGCATTTTCTTTCTTTTCTTTTTTGGTTTTTCAAGACAGGGTTTCTCTGTGGCTTTGGAGCCTGTGCTGGAACTAGCTCTTGTAGACCAGGCTGGTCTCGAGCTCACAAAGATCCGCCTGCCTCTGCTTCCCGAGTGCTGGGATTAAAGGCGTGCGCTACCACCGCCCGGCATCAACGCATTTTCAAAAGTAGTTTGTTTCATACCACACTCACTTCTTTTTAACCTATCTTGTGTCTGTCAGCTAACTAAGCAGTTTGTGGGTAGAGGCTAGAGATCACTATCAGAACAAATCATGTTGCTCTTTCTACAGAGTGAGCACTTATTCAAAAGATTAATGTATTCCTTTTTCTTTTGAGGAAAGTTCTTACAATGCAGTCCTAGTTGTACTAGAACTCACAGGCCTCCTGCCTTAACCTCCAGGTGCTGAAATCACAGGTATGTACCACTATGCCTTGGAACACATGCATTCTTGGGTGAGGCATGTAGTGAAATGTAAAACCGTTTAGGACATTTTTACCTAGGTACTTTTTAGAAAGAAAAAAATGATTAATACACAAATACAAAGTTTTCAACCAATTTCATTTCATGCAGAAAAAAGCCTGCAATGAAAGAAAATGCAAATTAACAATCAAAGCCAAAAGGTCAAGAAGGGACAACAAAACTATGTTCCTTTTTTTTTTTCGAGACAGGGTTTCGCTCTAGTTTTAGAGCCTGTCCTAGAACTAGCTCTTGTAGACCAGGCTGGCCTCGAACTCACAGAGATCCGCCTGCCTCAGCCTCCCAAGTGCTAGGATTAAAGGCGTGCGCCACCACTGCCCAGCTCTATGTTCCTATCTACTTACAGAACGTTAAAATTTTGTCTCTGAAAATACACATCTATGTTTACATGTATGAAACTAAGCACCACTTAGATTTAGTATTCTTCAACAGAATAAAAGGCTTAAAATATTTTCCCAAATATTTTATTAGAGAAGTCACTAGCAAGTATAGTTCTTGTCTTTCATATATATGTGTGTGATTTGCACACAGCATCCACATAAAGACAAAAGGCAATTTGCAAGAGTTGGTTCTCTTCTTTTTGTTGTTTTTGTTTTTGGTTTTTCGAGACAGGGTTTCTCTGTAGCTTTTGGGAGCCTGTCCTGGAACTAGCTCTTGTATACCAGGCTGGCCTCGAACTCACAAAGATCCACCTGCCTCTGCCTCTCTAGTGCTGGGATTAAAGGCGTGCACCACCACCGCCCGGCTGGTACTCTTATTAAACAAGGTAGATTACAGGGATCAAATTCATCAGGTTTGGTGGCAAGCCAAGCACCTATAGCCATTGAGTCATGCTGCTTGTTCCTCTGCAGTCTTCTTAAATACTAAGCACAGTCAGTTGAGACACAGTTATAAAAATTTCTTTGAAAGAATGATTACAACGTATGAACACTATATGAAAATTAGGTTTTCTATACCATCACTCAGCTGAAGAGCAGTAAAAAAAAAACAGATCAACTTTAAAAACTTAAAACACAAACTAAAACCTGAAGAATTGTATGAATTAGAATGTGCTTTAAGAGAAAAGATTTATTCTGCTGAAAACTACTCACAAGCTCCTTTCTTTTCATGCACTCCATCAACGTTTGAAATAAATGAACTGCTTCACTCTGGCCAAAGTTAAAGGTTTTTTTGATAGTTGATATAACATCAGGCTCCGCTGCATCGGGAAGATTCCTGGTAGAAGAAGAAAAACAACTTACTTCACTCATTTCATCTTCTCTGTAGGATCAAACGAAGTACAGGTAGACCCATGCAAGGCTTCTGAAGGTTCTGTAGTAATATAATAGTAACTTCCTGAGACACCCATTATTAAATCTATGGCACAAGAAAAGGAATGGAGCATTTTCATTTTGAATAATTTTGTGAATGTTTTAAACAAAGTATATGGTGTAGTATTAGTACTCAGATTTTAGAAGATATCATAAGGAATTTTCTATATTATGGCTTATATAACAATTTACCAAGGAGTCTTCAACATAGACACATTTACCCAGCTCAAAGTATCAAAATGCAGTTCATGATCAAAGTCTCCATTTGCCTAGTTTCATGTCACTTCTTTTCAGGAATCACCATCTACCAGTGTGAGGTTCTGTGGAATATTCTTTTACACTATGTGATAATATGCTGTTGTTAGTGGTTTAATAAAGAAGCTGACTGGCCAATAGCCAGACAGAATAAGGTTAAGCTAAGCGGGAGAACCAGACTAAGAACACAGGGAAGAAAAAGGGCAGAGTCAGGAGTCGCCAGCTAGACATGGAAGGGAAACGGAAGGTACAAGATGAAAGAGTGGCAATGCCATGTGGCAGAATGTAATTAATATAATATAAATGGGTAAATTTAAGTTGTAAGAGTTTGAGCCGGGTGGTGGTGGTGCACGCCTTTAATCCCAGCACTAGGGAGGCAGAGGCAGGCGGATCTCTGTGAGTTCGAGGCCAACTTGGTCTACAAGAGCTAGATCCAGGACAGGCTCCAAAGCTACAGAGAAACCCTGTCTTGAAAAAAGAGTTTGCCAGTAACAAGCCTGAGCTAGTGGCCAAGCATTTATAATCAATAAGTCAAACTGTGGTTATATTAAGAGCAGCTGCCCCATAAGTTCTATCTTTACTCAGCTATAACCATTCTACTGTATAGATATGGCAAAAATTTATTTGTTTAGGCCTTTTCTGGTAGATGTTCTACTATGTCCTTATCTTATATAAGATTATTTTACATAAAATTTTATGTAAGTGTTTACCTATAGAAACCATTATATGAAATTAAACTATCAAGTCAAAGGTATATCTTCGAAGCAATAACTATTTTCTAAAAATGACTACACTTTAGTTCATTCCAATAGTGTATGACACAAGCTACTGCCCTAGGTCTGAAGAAAGTATTTTATTAAAACTGAGATTTTCATATTCATTTAATACACAAAGGTGTTCATGTGGGGAGCCATAGTAGTGAGCCTGTTCCGCCTTGACTGGAAGTCAGTGAGTTTGAGCTTATTTTTGCTCTCTCAAAATTGCTGATAACAGATACGGTAATAAACAAGATTCTGGCCTAGAGTGTGATTAATTAATATTCTGGGTATAGAGGTGGATCTGCTTCACCTGGATCAATGGTTGGAGAATTCCAAGTCTATTCCTTATATCATGTTAATGAAGTCTATGCATCCTACCTCCCCTTTTGGAGGGAGTGTGTGGAAAATAAATGAGGCGAATTCAGTATTCACTGAATTGTCCTCCCGGTACTACCCCATGTCTCTGTGTTTCTTTCATATGTCTGTTCTTCCTACCTAACATTTCTAATCTACACGCACCTACCCTGGAACATACAAACCTGTCATAAGTCACCCCCAAAATGTGGCTTATGACAAGTTTAGAACTGTACAACATACTAGACTCTAATTTATTGTGAAGTTGGCTATACGCTACACTCACCCTCCTTCTTCTGTCTGCTTATGGATATATGCCAGTAAATCTGCAGCTCTGCCTGTCCCTTCACACACAACAACTGGAACAGGGGGGCTTTCCTGAAGATACTCCAGTACTGTAAGGATGACATTTGGCCCACCTTCAAATATCAAAGCCACCACAGGAACACCTTGCCCAATTCCTAAAAAGGATAAAAGTTTAATTAGTAACTCTGACAAAATTCAGTAATTTAATATTACTTATTTTAAATAAAAATTAAAAAATAAGATAAGATTTCTTCTGAAACTGTTGGCTTTACTTTAAGCATTGGATGTTAGTAACAGCCAGTCTTAAATAATGGAGCACTAAACAATCACTAACATCTGTTTTGGGTGATAAAATCAGGAAATTCAATAAATTATTTAGTGCCAACCAGAATCTATATATTTGCTGAAATCAAACTTTTGTGTATTTATTAATTGAGCTCTTGGCAATATATGTATAAGGATTAATTTGTACCTTAGTTTGCCTAGTTTCTCTGCTTTCTTGCCATGTAACCCAGGCAACATTAAAATATAAGATCCTCCTGTCTCAGCCTCCTGAGAACTGTGATTGCAATAGCCACCATGGGGAGCTTATTTTACATTTTAATACTGTACTGGTTGAATTTCTAACCGACTTGCATTTATTTTTAATTAAGAATCTAAGACATCTACAAGAAGAAAGAAATTAGTAAAAAATATTCATTTTCATTTTTACAGCAACCTAAAGTGTGGTGATAAAAGACAAACATTTCTAAGCACAGGTTTATAAATCACTAGTTCTCAGGGTACAAGTCGGCTCAATGAGCAAAGCATCTGACAATATGAGTTCAACTGCCAAGTCCCACAGCAGACCTTGAGAACCAGTTACCAGGTGCACAGACACGGGGTGGGGGGATAATAAAATAAAAATAATCTGTATGTTGGTCTATGTACCATGTGTGTGTCTGGTGTCCTTGGAGGTCAGAAGACAGCATTGCATTCCCTGGAACTGTTGTTAGAGACAGCTGTAGGCCACCATGTGGGTGCTGGGAACTGAACTCAGATCCTCTCCAACAGCAACAAGTGCTTTCAACTGCTAAGCTATTTCTCCAGCTCTAAGGATATTTTTTAAATTACCAGTTCACACAAACATTGTGACATTACTATGTGTGTGCTTCTGCAATTTTGTATTTCTGTTATCACTTTGTCAGAGTTTATCTGCTTGCTGTACTGGGGTTACAGAACTCCTTCTACTTGTAATAAAATATAGAAGCTAAAGGAGAAAGTTCAGTCACAGTTGGAAAGGAAAATCTGTTCCAAGAATATCAACTTTTAAGATTCATTTGCCAACAGCAATACAGACTCACTTTATAAACTTTAGGCAAAGCTCATTCTTACTTAACTGGTATTGCTTCTTTTATATTGCTTTTATATCTTTTTATTTTCTTATTCTTTTTTTTCTCATGACAGGGTTTTTCTATGTGTAGCCCTGGCTGGCCTTAAATTCACAAAGATCCTAAGTTATATATTAGCATTACCACACATTAAGACTGTTAGTAAGGCCGGATGGTGGTGGCGCACGCCTTTAATCCCAGCAATCGGGAGGCAGAGGCAGGTGGATCTCTGTGAGTTCGAGGCCAGCCTGGTCTACAAAAGCTAGTTTCAGGACAGGCTCTAAAGCTACAGAGAAACCCTGTCTCGAAAAACCAAAGACTGTTAGTAAGTACTTTGAGCTACAGTTGTTACAAGAACAACAAAGCCAAAAATAAATAAATAAATACCTTTTCTTTTTGTAGGTCTTAGTATTTTGTTTAAGATCAGCCATTTTTGGATGCTTTGTAGGTGCGCTTGCTATGTAAACAAAAGTGTACTTACTTCACAGAACATGCTACTTTTTAAGTATGTTGCTGGCTACCAACACAATTTTGAATAATAATTAAACAGTAACAAATGGGTGAATTCTTACTAGCATGAATTCTTTGCTGATTAATGGTTTTTTCAAGTTCTCTTCTCAGTCTGACTTCTGCCCCATACTTTCCAACAGTGCCATCATCCACCAATATGAAATGGGAGTGGAGATTATTCAGAACATTCAGTTTGCTCAGGGGATTCAATAGGGTTTGGTAAGGAGCAACCACCTAAACAAGAGCAAAACAAGAGACAGTGGAAGGAAGCTGAATGTAACATAGTATAAGTTAAATTCTGAAGTGACCCACAGATAAAAGATAAAATTTTACTTTCATTTAGATATAAAGAAAAAACATATGCTTTTAAGTATTTGAAGATAACAGATGAAACCATGTAATTACTCCTTTTCGCAAAATTAAGTTTTTTATTATCACATGCAAATGGAGCAATAAGGAAGTATATATACAGTGCTAATAAATTATAAGGTTAAGTGAGTTAAGTACAATACAGAAGACAATAAGAAAGCAGTAAAATATGATATGATAGTGTAATTTTTCAAAACATAAATACAGCCCTTTCAAGCTGACACTGAAAATTTAATAACACTTGAAAATGATCTCCATAATTATGGTTTTTGTTGTTATTTTATTTTTTTAAACAGGATTTCACCATATTGCATTGGCTTGTCTGGTACTTGCTAACGTAGATCACGCAAGCTTCTAACTCAAGACTGGCCTGCCTCTACCACCACTGCTGCATGATGGCATTAAGTCCTGTGCCACCGTGCACAGTCAATTTTATTTTAATAGTCTCATGATGAATATCTACAAACAAATTCACATTTTCACCTATCCAAATAAAGCACCATCATTTGATTCCTACTCTTAATGACAAAATTAATCCTTAATGTTATAATGAGCAGGCTGATCTCTGAGTTTGAGGCGACCCTGGTCTACAGAGCAAGTTCTGTAGCCACACAACCATGGCTCTCAAAAAACAACAACAACAACAACAAAAAAACCAAACAAACAAATCAATTACAAACACTAATATAATGTGAAAGACATGTTAACATTCTACATAAAAGACAGAAAACAAAAAGTACCAACAATATTATAAGCATTTATATTGATAAATGAATGCATTTTCAAAAAAAATCAGAAAGGGGTGCTGGAAATTTTGTTTTAAGCTTAATGTGAAAGCATAATATAGCCTGAAATGTAAGACATGCAAACAAAACCCATTCTTACATCTCTCCCAACAAGATCGTTTCTGTTTTCTATCACTCCCCATGGAGCTATTCCAATAGTGCAAATCTTTCGAGATGATCTGGAAGCATGCTCTTTGAGGGCATCACCAACATGTTTTGCCACACCTGTTAATACAAAATTTATCCACCATTAGAAAAAAAACCCTGAATTTACTTTATAATATTACAATTCATGATTTTTCCTTAAATAGAAGATTCTAAGGCTGCAAGATCCAAAGTCAAGCTAACAAAAAAATTTAAGATAACCAAATGGATTAACAAAACAAAACCCCACAATATCATATCAAGTCCAAAACACTTGTAAATCAAATCCTATCACATTGGTAGTGATATCACATTGGCCTAGTACTAAAACACTGATATATCTTTTAGTTTGCTTCTTGTAACATATTAGATCTCATCTTTCATATAAAACATAGAAAATAACATCCACTGCCTTCCTTGCTTACAGTCTATTTTCAAAAAACATTCAAGTAACTTTATTCTTACCAATTAGCACCTTAAAACCTTCCCTTCTTATTCAAAAGAAAAAGCCACAATGTTTGTAATGGCTGTCTATTACTGGTAGTAAGCACACTTGCATATCACCATGCTTTCCCATCTCCCAAGAACTTCTGATCAACACTGCTTGCTTATTTTCCCTTATGTCACACAGGAAACGCCTCATTCTTGCAATACACCAATGATTTTCTCTTCTCTACATGCTCTGTCCCAAGTTTTTCTGTTCCTTTGTTTCCTACCATCTTTCTTGAAATATTAGCCTATCAATAAAAATCTGCTTACTCTTATCAACTTGACTGAACTGAAAAGTGAAGAGTCAGGTCTCCATATAACTGACCATAAAATACACTATACATACCTAAATTATCCTCTTACTGTTTACATAACCCCCACTATAATACTGAAAGTGTCTATTTTAAAGAACAATGTATACCCTACAGCTCAAAGAATGCCTTACAGTAAGGTTCAATAATTATCAATAATGAACGAATGAGATGTTTAAGATGATTTAAATAAATAATTATGCTTAGCTTTAATCATTAAAAATTAACCCATCCTCCTTATATTCAAAATTAAAACATTATACAAAAGACCAAAAAAATAAAAAAGAAAAAGAAAAGATCTTGAATGAAGGAGAATAACAGATGAAAAATTAATTTTTGAAGGCTACTTTTTTCACAACTTGATTTTTATGTGTATATATGTCTACCTGCATGCATGTATGTGAGCCACAACCGTCCCTTAGTGACTGAGCCAAAAGATGTCTGATACCCGGGAACTGGACAATTGTAAGATACCACGTGAGTACTGGAAACAAAACTCATCCTCTGCAAGAGCAGCCAGGGTTCTTACTTGCAGAACCATCTCTCTTGTCCCCAAAGGACATGCCTTTACCACTACCAAAGGGGCAGATTATCATTCTTCTACCAGCGTACTGGTAGTCAGAAATTAACACCTTTGATTCACAGAAGGGTCAGCAAATATTTTTGTAAAGGACAAGCAGTAAGCATTCTGGCTGTGCAGAGTATTTACTTACCAGTCTTTGTTACAATTACTCAAGTTTGATATTGAGCACAAAAAAAAAGATATAGACAAATGAACGTGGTTATGTTCAAATCAAACTTTATTCATAAGAACAAGGATTAATTAAACTAGATTTGACATACAGTTTAACTTGCCAACTTTTACTCTAAAGTATATATTTTAATGGCCTGAATGACAACCAAGCAGATTAAGTTATTTTTATCAATGATATTATCAAGGATTACAGATTAAAAGAATCAAATCTATAATTTATTATTTCAAATGCCCAACTGATATGAGAGACTGGCAAATATATTTAATAAAACTGATAGCGTTCATATTACCTGTGTTTACTCCTCCAGTCAAAATCCAAGCTCCGGTTGTAACTGCAGCTTTAATAAGACCCTTTCCAAGCAACTGCTTGATTCTTGGATGAAGCTCAAATTTCTGCATGCCTCCATGTACAGAAATAACAAGTTTGGGTAACTCCATTTGCCATTCTTTAAGCAGAAGTTGCAGAATGATTTCAGGTTTGGTATCATATGACAGTCTCACATACTAAAACAAACAGAGGGTCAAAATAACTATGTTCACAGATTTAATAATGCAGTATTATCTGATATTCAAAAAATTTACTAGCCTGGAGGTGGTAGTGTATGCCTTTAATCCCAGCAATTGAGAGGCATATGCACGTAGATCTCTGTGAGTTTGAGGCCAGGCTGGTCTACAGAGTTGTTGTGGGATATCTGTACATTGTGAAGATAAATTGCTGTGATTGGTATAATAAAAAGCTGAATGGAAGGAGGTATAGGACAGATTTTGGGGGAAAGAAAAAAGGAGGAGGAATCTAGGCATGCAGGAGAAGCTAGGAGACATGGAAAGGAAAAAGAAAGTACAAGATGGAAGAGAGGTAACACCATGTGATAGAATGTAGATTAATATAAACAGGTCAATTTAAGTCATAGAGCTAACTGAGACAAGTCTAAGTTAAAGGCTGAGCTTTCATAATTATTAAGTGTCTGTGTCATTTTTGGGAGCTGGCTGGCGGAACAGAGAAAGACTTGTTACATATAGTGCCCACCTTCTAGGCACGTATTTCCATGTAGGGCCTGAGAAATCTAAACAAACAAATAAGTATGTGAGCAAGTAAAACAAAACAAAACAAACACGGCATCCTAGAAACCAGTGCTAGCGGCTTACACAGGGTGGCTGCTGTACAGTGAGCACTTGAACAGCACCAAGCAGAAACAGTGTGGGCTCAGCAAATTCCCAGAGCTGGAGCAGGTAAATGCTGCCCTCAGCTGGTACTGCGGGCTGATTCTGCAGGAGTAAGGCTTTGTTCTTACAGACCCAAGCAGGACAGAGCCAGCCACCAATGTAGTCACACACTGGGTTTAAGACTTGGCTCACATGGTCAGAGAAAGCTACAGTTGGTGCAGTAAAACAGTCCAGACCAAGAAAACCATTAAACAGGTACAGTTTAAAAACGGGTATAGACGGTCACAGAAAAAAATATTTTAAAAATAATAAAGTCTTTAGAGAAAGAAGAAAGCAATATATTAAAAAAAAAATAAGCCATGTAAGGACGGAAAATGCAAAGGGCATCTGGATCCTGTATGGTGCTTTGCTGACTTTAAATTCTTTGAATGATGATAAGAAAACAACAGCTGCAAAGAGACACTGGATTATAAAAGGAATTGCTAAATTAAACCAACCTATATATTTTAAGAATGTCTACAAAATGGAAGTCAAAAAGTATGTTGCGTTGGAGAAGAGGTTATGCCTTTGTTTCCACAGGAAACAAAAAGTTATGATTCTCTTAAAAATTAATGACAATCAGATTTGAATGGGGAAGACCTGAAAATTTTGGCTACAGATAAGGAAAAAAGGACTACAGGACAGGAGATGTATATGTTGATCCCTCAACATGGGAACATCTGAGACTGGATGCAATATGATAAATCTTATTGGCTAAAGAGTCCTCATGACTTATATGCCATCTTTTCATATGGTATGGATAGAGATTTGCCTATACAGTCCAAGCAGACATACAGTTGACAGACGACTTTTGCCTGCTCAAACATAAAACAAAAAATCTTTAACTGACTTATGCACATTGCACATTCCATAGCTAATGCAGATATGTGCATGCGTGTGTATGTATGTATGTGTGTATACATATAATCTTTTAAAAGTTTATGTGTTTTCAGAAAAAAACGACCAGACAACAATAAAGAGGTGATCCAGCCTCTCAGAACATCTCTGCCACAGTTTCTTCAAAATTCTGCTTCCAAAACAACTTCAAAACTGCTAGCTCTGATGGCTCAGCCTAATAAGACTATCCAGTCAAGACTTCAGATAAGCTCTATACTTTCCCATCAGAAACAAAACAAAAAATAATTCCCCTAGCTTTCCCAGGTCTTGATCATTATCCTAATTTTCTCAGGGTCCCCTAGAGATACCATCACCCCCAGACAACAGGAAGCTGTCTAGAACACCAGACACCCACATTCCCAAGAGGTGGAATAAGTGGTCATTTGGTGGGTTATGAATGTTTGTCACAGTTTAGGGGGGTTGGTTCTAAGTTATTATTGACAGTGGCCAGGAAAAAAGCTAAGCAAAGCAGATTAGATTGAGGAATCTCTTTCTGAAGGGAAAAGGGGGGTTTTGAACATAGAAACAATGGGATAAATGGGTGAGTTGTTGAGTCTACTTTTGAACAACTACTAGTCTCAAACATTTTACACTGATATGGATTTTTGTATATTCATAAAATTTTGAGGTTATTTTTGTTATACACTGTATGTTTCTGCTCTTGTTTAAGGTATTGTACCTATGCAGCTCATTTTAAAATGTAATGTCAAGTTTTAGTCCTTAAAACTTATTTAGAATAATAAGGACAGGCCATCTATAATAATCAAACTGATGTTAGGTATCTTTTCAAAGTCAAACATATTTTAAATAGATGATGTTCAAACACTTCACGATCTACAGAATATAATACTGAAAATATTTTAATAACATAAAGTTTTTCATGACAGTAAGACATGTCAGCTCCTGGCAACACCATTTACTTCAAAGAAATAAGCACTGAAGAAATTACATATGGAATTTGCTTTCATTTGTGGCAAAGTTAGCCATCAGGCAAAGAAACTGCCCTTGCCTCAACTGCTGACAGTATCCTGTTCAAACTGAAAAAATAGGACGCAAAAGAAAGTGACTGCTGAACTTTGCTAAGACAAGGTAAGACAGTTCTTCAAAATTCCTTCTTCACAGAAAAAGTCTGTCAGAATTTTTAGGCCCATAGGACAAGGATGAGATGCCCCAATGTTGCAGAGGAACCTTTGGTGACTGTCCAGGCAGCCAACTGTTTCTGTCATTTCTATAGTTTT
>JAQHUG010000051.1:751557-768180 GCA_028555095.1 Dicrostonyx torquatus | reverse complement strand
AAGTATCCAGGACTACACAGACCTCATCTCAAACATAGACAGATAGGTAGGTAGGTATAGACAGACAGACAGATAAATAGATATAGGTAGGTATGTCATGCTAGGGCACTGCTGAAAAT
Source organism: Dicrostonyx torquatus (assembly GCA_028555095.1). NCBI lineage: Eukaryota > Metazoa > Chordata > Mammalia > Rodentia > Cricetidae > Dicrostonyx > Dicrostonyx torquatus. Next base: position 768,061 of record JAQHUG010000051.1, on the reverse strand, counting down.
GGTAAAGAGAAAAAAATTCTAAAACAAGCTAAAATAAAACCTAATCAAAAAAATAGTCACGTGAATATAAATTAAAAATGATAAATTCTGGCCAGGTATGGTGGCACATACCTGTAACCCCAACACTTGGGAAGTGGAAGGAGGAGGAGTAGGAACAAGACCAGCCTCAGTCAAGGAGTTTAAAGCCAGTTGTGGGCTATGTGAGATTCTATCTTTAAAAAAACATGCAGAAAGAATGATGGTTGTAAAGGAAGAGGACAGAAGAAAATCTAATATGTTAATTTTATGTGCATGAGTATATATCTGAATATTTATGTGTATCACATTTAAGTAATTCCAACAAAGATTAGAAGCAGACACTGGATACCCTGGAACTAGAGCTACACAGATGGTTGGGAGCGGCCATTTGGGTGCTGGGAATCAAACTTGGATTCTCTTATTCTTAACAAACAAGCCACCTACCTCTTCTAAAAGAAATCAGATTTTCTAATGAAAACTCAGAAGTAAAAGACATACTATATACTATACTTAAATGATCTGGTCCCTACTTATCTCTCTCCAATTGTTTTCGTTTTGTTTTGTTTTTAAGACAGGGAATTACTGTATAGCCCTGGCTGGCTGGGAACTCACTACATGAGCTCAGAGACTTGCCTGCCTATCTCTTGAATGCTGGCAGCCCCACAACTTGTTTCTTACACTATTGTGTCCTGATAGAACCACAGTATCTTTAAGTGTCAGATCTTCCTACAGCCTCTTTTGCTTGTCAGAATCTCCTGTCCCTCAACTCTCTGGTCAAATACCTCACACTCTCACAACCCTGCTGTGGTACCTTTAAATTTGAAGCATCATTGTCAAATGTTTGAGCAAAATGTCCTTTAAGTATACTATCATGTAATTTTTATACCGCTGTGTTATACCTAGCATTTTTTTATACCTAGGTGTTTCTCATGTATCAGATATTTTTCAAAATTTCTGCAATGCATACCAAACTTACCTGACAAGCTGCTGACAGATCTGACATCCTGGAAGACATCTATAAAATGCAGAAAGGTAAATTATTACTTCACAAAAAATATTTATCTTAAAATTAACTATTTAAATTCATGCAAGTATGAAACAAAGGAAAACTATATCATTTCAGTAGATACCATAGATCATGCATACATTGGTTTATACATTCAACTAACCCTTTATATTTAAATAGATTTTTGTTTTGTTTTGTTTTCAGACAGGGTTTCTCTGTAGCTTGGGAGCCTGTTTGTAGACCAGGCTGGCCTCGAACTTACAGAGATCTTCCTTTCTCTAACTCCCACGTGCTGGGATTAAAGGCGTGCACCACCACCACTTGGCTTTAATAGATTTATATTTTAAGTATTATTAATTTTGAAATAAAACTAAGCAACTACAGCAGAGTAAAAAGACAAATTTAACTATATAAAACCATGTTTACATGCAACTAGTAAGATCTAAACATGAACTTTAAAAATAGAGCTTTCTCTTTTTTAAAATATATAAAGAGCTTTCTCAAATCAATTTGTAAAAAAACCAACACAAAAAATGGAAAAATATGAAGAGCTCACAGTAAAAACATAAAGATTCAATTAGAAAATTATTTGAATAGCTTCATGAACATATAGAGAATTTATACTCAGGTGAAATATATTTTATGAACTGTATTTTTATGAAAGACAATTTTATAATACTTGTCAAAATAAAAAATAACAACTCCTCACACTCTATCTCAAGTTCCAGAAGTTTGGGCCAGAACTGGGGATGTAGCTCAGTGGTAGAACACCACCTGCCAAACAGGCATAAAACACTGGGTTCAACTCCCCAGCACTGATAACCAAAATATATTTTGAAAATATATGCTAAAGTCAGTCTAAAATATATGAAATATACGTGAAAATGAAAATAATGATAATACATTATAGTATTTTTAACATCAAAGAGAAAAATATAACTAAAATGTTCATCAATAAGGAACTACCATACTAACACAAATGATCCAGACACAGAACTTAAAAATGCAACAAATGAGGATAAAGTAAGTTGGGAATATAGCCTAGTGGTAGAGTCCTTGCCTACAACATGCATGGCTGAGTTCTATCCCAAGTACCACTTAAAAAGTACAGGGCCGGGCGGTGGTGGCGCACGCCTTTAATCCCAGCACTAGGGAGGCAGAGGCAGGCGGATCTTTGTGAGTTCGAGACCAGCCTGGTCTCCAAGAGCTAGTTCCAGCACAGGCTCCAAAGCCACAGAGAAACCCTGTCTCGAAAAACCAAAAAAAAAGGACAGGGGGTAAAGTTTAAGTCAGGTGAGATAGTACATGTGAAAGGCAGCAGGATGGCTGTAGTTCTGGGTCAGTCTAGTCTATATAGCCAAGTCTCAGGCCAATGCGGGCTACACAGTAAAATCCTGTCTCAAAAGAAAACAAAGAGAAAGAATGAAGTGATGATCTCCAAGATAAGTAATACACATCAGATAAAACAGTATGTACTTGAAAGTTGGGGGAGAAGGTTATACATACATGTGCTTGGACATGCAAAGACTATTTCTAGGAGTTTTCAGATGAGTGCTAGCGATGAAAACTAATCGCGGACTGCTCTTTAACCAGGTCTCCCTGGAAGTAATGTCAAGGAATGGACAGTACCAGAATATTCTGTTGAGATGAATATGGCCAAAGAATAGTAGTGAAAGACTTTCATTTTTTATTGGATAACAGCTTGTGGTTTTTTTTTTTTTAATGTCTGGTGGTTATTTCTACTGCAGAGTAAAAATAACAAAATCAAAATCATAACAAACTTATCAATAATACAATCTATTATTGTATCACTTCTTTTTTTTCTATTGAATTGCTTTTGGAGGGGGTACAGGACTCACTATACAGCTTTGTCTGGCCTAAAATCTGACTATACATAGACAAGGTTGGCCTTAACTCAGAAATCCACCTGCCTCTGCCTCCCACATGCTAGGATTAAAGGCATGCACCACCACACCCTGTCAAATTTATTGGCTTTTGTTGTTGGCAGTAATGTTTTGGGAGGGTCTTGGTGGCATTTGTTTTGCTTTGTTTTTACAGAATTTCTCTGTATAACCTTAGCTGTCCTGGAACTCAATTTTGCCTGGAATCGTGGAGATCCATCTACCTATGCCTCCCAAGTGCTAGGATTAAAGGCATTTGCCATCCTTGGCTCCAAATCTATAATTTTTAATAAACCAAAAAAATATACTTTTCTGAAAGAAAAATGGAATCTGAAAACTAGCATGGTAAATTAGGATCCTAAATATGAACCCCAGTGTTAGAAATCACTCATGGTGCTTCCCTGTGATACAACAACAGAACTCACCTTTAGTAAACTATAAGATATTAGGGGGGAAAAAAAATCACAGAATCTAATTATTTTAAGGGATATTAAGATTATATAATGATTGGGAGAGTTAAACATTTCTGCAGGGTCTGGAAATTTGCCTCAGTCAGTAAAATGCTTGCCACACAAGCATAAAGACCTGCATCTAGATTCCCAGCACCCACATTTAGGAAAGAGAAAGGACGTAGGGGAGAATAGACACAACAGTGCATGTCTGAAACCCCAGAGTTGGAGGGCTCCCTAGAGCTTGCAAACCATCCAGCCTGGCAACTGGGTGAGTTGTTTCAAAAAGTAAGATGGATGGCTGCCACATGAATGCACACATTCCACATGAACACAAACACCCATACACACAAGTACTCACATCCACACCCCCACACACATATATACACACACAAACAACTAAAGAAAAACCTTCTTCAGGAATTTACTAAAATCTGGAGAATATTTTAAAAAATACTTTCCCAAGACTAACCAACTAAATTCAAATTTATAACATATACCATTTTGGCCAAATAAAAATCAAGAGATAGGTAAGGCAGGTATGAAATGACAGTTTCAGCAATCCTTGCAACCTGAGAACTAAAAATGTTATCACCTGAGTTCAGTAGTTCAAAAACTAACCTGAGCAACACAACAAGGCCCAGTCCTAAAACAAAAGAAAAATGGGCTGGAGAGATAGCTCAGCAGTTAAGAGTACTTGCTCCTCTTAAAGGATCCAGTTCTGTTCCCAGCAAACACATGGATGCTCACAACCACTTGTAACTCTAGATCCAGGGAATCAGTATTGGCTTCCGGCCTCCACAGGTATCATGCATGCAAAGGATAGACTTAAATGCGTACAGGCAAAACACCCATTCAAATAGGCACATTAAAAACAAACAAAAAAACAAAAAACCTTGAAAGAAAGAAAGAAAGAAAGGAGGGAGGGAAGAAGAGGAGGGAGGGGAGGGGAGGGGAGGAGAGGAGAGGGAATCAGGGCAGTGGGTACATGTATTTCCTTTAATCCCAGCAGGAGGCAGAGGCAGAGGAGGAGGCAGGCCAGCCTGGTCTACAGGTCTAGTTCCAGGACAGCCAGGACTACAGAGAAACTATCTTGAAAAAACAAAGAGAAAAGAATAATAGCATACCTCAAAAAAAAAAAAAGATAGTATTTCCACTTATCACCATTTCTTAAATGCACTATCTTAGACAATATTCGATCAAGTACCTACTTATATTTGCTACTGGTCATAATTAACACACTTACAAATCATTTAGCACTACATAAACTAACAGTGGAGTCCTTAAACACTAAAAACAACAATAAAAAGTATTACTGACAAAAATCTTTCCTGTGTGTTGCTGTGGATCAAGCCCAGAGCCTCATGTGTAACAGAAGTGTTGGTTTTTTAGCAATTTTTGAAAGACTCATATGCCTAGCTAGGTATAGTGACCCATGCCTGTAATCCCAGCACTTTGAAGGACGGCCCTGAGCGTGAAGACAGGCAGGGCTACACACTGGGGAAGAAAGAAGAGACTTGACCAAATGGAAAAGAGGAAAAAAAAGAAAATAATAATCACATACTCAATAGAAGTGAAAGTTACAGAGCAAGTTTATTTGACAGAGAACAGGGTTTGACAGAAAGAAGGTGAGAAAATCCAAAGGTCTTTTAAATCAGTAGATCTCAACATGTGGGCTATGAACCCTTTGGGGGTCGCATTATCAGATATCCTACAGATTAGATATTTATGATTTATAAAAAAAATTAGTTATGAGGTAGCAACAAAATAATTTTATGGTCGGGGTCACCACAACATTAGAAACTGTATTAAAGGATCACAGCATTGGGAAAGTTGAGAACCACTTGCCATGTTTCTTCCCTTGTAAAGTTAAGAAATAACTTTTGATTTGTATTTTTAATTTATTCCTTACTAAGTTTACGCTTCAAAAAAAAATCTTAAGAATATATTTTTTCCCTTTTTTTGTCTCTCTGGAAGAGGTAACTTCTCCTCTCATCTCCCCCGTTTCTCTCTCTTTCTGCTCTTCCCCCTTTTCACCTTCTCACCTTCCCCCTTTCCCCTCCATAACCCACTAAATAAATACCTACTTTCTCTGCAGTTTTACTAGTGTGTGTGCATGGCAAAGGATAACTTCAGTGGTCAGCTCTCTTCTTCACTGTGGGTCATGGGGATTGAACTGAACCCTGCTCATCAGGGTTGTATAGAAGGTCTTTTTACCTACTGGCCCATATCTCATTGGCCCAAGAATGTTTCTTTTTCTTTTATTTTTTGATTTTATTTGTAATTCTATGCACATGTGTGTAACTGTGGGGGGGGTATCTATGCATGAATGACAGCATAGTTCAAATCAGAGTGTCAGATCCCCTGGAGTTGGCGTTACAAGCAGTTGCTAGCAGTCTGATACAGATGTTGGGTCCTCTATGAGAGCGTCAGCACTCTTAACTGATGAGCCAACTCTCTAGTCATACTGAGATTACTTCTTAGATGTTTCACAAGATCAACTTTTTCCTTATTTATAATGTCTTAACTATCAGATTCCCTTCCTCTCAAAGCCATTTGAAAGACAAAAAAAGGCAATTGGATACCTATATTCTCTGATAACAGTTTTTCTAATAAATATTAGTCTATACACATTTACAGGAACATGTGAGAGGCCTTAGGTTTAATCTCCAAGCAAGAAGGCAGGGGAAGTGTCTACTTAGCTCATATTCTTCAGCTCCAACCATAAGTACATATTAATATGCCCACTAAACAAATTCTGAAGTATCTTTTTGTTTTCAGGATAGGGGTGGTAGTGGTAAGAATTTTATTGTAGCTTCTATTGTGCTTAGAGAATTAGGGTTCCGAGACAGGCAAACAGTTCAAAGAAAGAAATTTCAGAGCACTGGTAACTTGCTTAGTCTCCCTTTCCATTCTCAAAAAAAAAAAAAAAATTAACAGTGACCTTATATTATTTTGTTTACTATAAGCAAATAACAATAAATTTACATATAAATTTATGGAAAGATCCTAGAAGAAACCAATGCATGCTTACCTGTGAGGGTCTTTGGAGCTTGGTATAATATACACACACTCCCTCTTGGTCAAAGTGCTCTCTATCCAGGATTTCTGGGACTAAAACAGAGAGTTCAAGCATAGTTTACAAGTTTACTGCCTGCTAATCTAAGGAAATAATTTCACAATGGATACACAAAAATGTGTGTGTTATTTAATCGTGTTTTAATCCACTAAATATTATTCGCAGTGCTGGCACACCTAAATCATTAAAATAATTCCACTGAAGTCCAACATGATTTGACAGTGCTGTGCCAGAGGAAACAAAGCAAGTGTGAGACTCTTACAGTAAGCCTCAAGAGGGACTAATGTGATCCTAAGCCATTTAAAAGAACCAAAAGTGACAGCCACATTTAACTTAGAGAAAACAAAAGCCCAGCTTAAGTTATCAGGTATTTCTAGAAAGGTTAAGGACACATAATAGCTAATGGTACTGCGATACAGAAAGACAGCAAGCGAAATCCTAGTCAAAGGAAAAAAAAATCAACAGAAATGAAGCAGGTTATCTATGATCCACTCAGAAAGTAGTTATCTCATCTAATCTTGGAAGCTAAACAGGGCAGGACTCATAAGTACCCGATGGGAAATACAGTAAGTCATTAAATGATTATAAACATTCAACCTACCAAATTTGTGTCCATCTTATGTAAGAACAACCACATAAAAGATTTAAAAAATGTAAAAATTCAATGAAAATTAAACAATTCTAGATCACATAAATTTAATATATTTCTTTCTAACCACAAAAGGTATTTTTTAAAGTTTTAACACAATTAACAAGTTCAACTTGATGAATACATGCCTATTTCTGCATCCCACATAAAAAAGACCCACTTTCTTCAAGCATACGCAGTTTTACAAAAAATGATAGTATATTTATCCATAAACAATGAATCAGCAAATATTCAGATAATGTATACTTATAGAACCTACGAGATGATCACACTGTAATTAACAAAGCACAGACAAAATTAGCCTTCAATATTTGAAACAAAATACTTAAGAATCAGCATAAAAGTCACACGCATCTAAAGTTCTCAGATTTGAATGATGTGTCTGTCCTAGTTTGTTTTCCTGTTCTGGTATAAAACAACTCGAGGAGGAAAAGGTTTGTTTCATCTTTTTTTAAAAATTTTTTTAAGATTTTTATTTATTATGTATGCAGTGTTCTGTCTGCATATATGCCTACTCACCAGAAGAGGGCACCAGATCTCATTACAGATGGTTGTGAGCCACCATATGGTTGTTGGGAATTGAACTCATGACCTCAGAGAGAGCAGTCAGTGCTCTTAACCTCTGAGCCATCTCTCCAGCCCCAGGTTTGTTTCATCTTACAATTTCAACTAACAGTTCATCATTGAGGGAAGTCAAGGCAAAGACTGAAGCAGAGATCATGGAGAAATAGGATTGACAGTTTCACACAGCTACCTTTCTTATACAGTGTAGGCCTACCTACCTACAGACAGCACCAAATACAGTGGGCTGGGCCTTCCTGCATCAAATAACAATTAAGAACGTGCCCTGCCAGATGGATCTCTGACCTAGAGACCAGCCCAGCCTGGTCTACAGAGTTCCAGGACAGCCAGTGCTACACAGAGCACCCCCCACCTCCACCCACAAAAAAGAACATGCCTCACAGGCAGGCCCACAGGCCAATCTGAAGGAATTTTTTGTTTGTTTTTGTTTTGTGTGGGTTTTTTTGTTTGTTCTTTTGTTTTTTTTTGTTTTTGAGACAGGGTTTCTCTGTAGCTTTGGAGTCTGTCCTGAAACTCTCTCTGTAGACCATTATGGCTGGCCTTGAACTCACAGAGATTCACCTGTCTGTTTCCTAGTGCTGAGAGGGATTAAAGAGGTGTGTCCCCATGTCCAACCTTTCTTCTCAATCTTTTAAAAGACTGTTTTTTATAAACAAACACTGGGTAATTCACAAATTTCCATCTCTGAATTCCATCCCAACACTGGAAAAAAAATTGCAAAAGGCCAGGTGCGGTAACGAACACCCAGCACTTGGGAGGGAGTTCAAGGACAGCCTAGTCTACACAGAGACACATCTCAAAAACAAAAAATTGTATTTCAATCCAAATCTTCCACTATATTCTTATATCACATATCAACTGCCTGGCATTCAGCTCTTTTGATACCTAAAATGTACCTCAAACTTAAAATTGAACCTTCACACAAACACTCATTCTTCGTGTAATTTTGCCTATCTCAGCAAATGCCAAATTAATTCTCTCAGTACTATAGTGACTGAAATATAGATCCCTAGCCATGAAGCCCAGAAGTCAAGCAAAGTTATAAAAAGAAATCTATACCTAAAATGCTTCTATCAGATGGCCTGTAGGCAAGCCTGTGGGTGCATTTTCTTGATTGATATAGGAAAGCCAACACACTGGGGGCAGTGCCATCTCTGGGCAGCAGGCTGATCAAGCCATAGGATCAAGTCATTAAGTATAAATAGCGTTCCTCCATGACTTTTGCCTCAATTCTTCCCTGCAAATTCCTGCTCGGACTTGAATGGTGGGGTGTGACCTGAGAGGTATAAGCTGAAATAAACTCTTTCCTCCTCAATTTGCTTTGGTCATGGTGTTTTTTTCACAACAGAAAAGAATCCCTAAGATAAAAATTGGCCTCTAAATTATAGGACATTACTATAATAGACCTGACCATGTTTGGGGGATGACTGCTAAAGGACATTAAAACTTTGAGCTGGAAAACCCAAGTGTTCAGAGCTTAAAGAGCTGCTGTGGGAACTCAGAAGATAATGCTGAGATCAGAGCAGACAGCAGAGGCCTAGTTTGTGCAGTTTCAGAGGAAAGTTTGAGTCCCTTAAAGAATATTTGGGGACCATTCCATATTTGAATTAAGAATCTGTGGTTCTGGTCAGATGATACAGAAGAATCAGCTTTCATTAACAAGAGACCAGAACCACAAAAGTAAAATCTTGGCTTTGCTGGGACAATCCATACTCGTCAACTGGGGTTGAAGAATCAGCTGTGATTAAGGAAAGAACAGCTCCTTTTTGTGGCACCTCCTAGGCAGTTAGCCATGTCAAGATGAAGCTTAATATCCCTTTTCCACACCATCAGCTGCCAGAAGTTCATTGAAGTGGGTGATGAACACAGATTTCATATTTTCTATGAGAAGCGCACGGCCACAGAAGTTAATTGTGGTAGGAATCAGTGGTGGGAACAACAAACTTTTCCCATGAAGCAAGGTGTCTTAAACCACAGAAGAGGGCACCTGCTGTTAAGTAAGGGGCATTTTTACTTACAGAGCAAGAATTGAAGAGAGGAAGTGCAAATCTGTTCTGGGATGCATTGTGGACGTCAATCTAAACATTGTCTACTTGGTTACTGTTAAGAAAGGGAGAGTTAAAGAGAGAGGAAGCGAGAGAGAGAAAGAAAGGGCATGTATGTGTGTGTTCCTGGACTGACAGATACTACCGTGCCTCAATTGTTGACATATACTACTGTACCTAAGGGTTGGGGCCCAAAAGAGCTCATGGAATCTGAAATCTTTTTAATCTCTTTAAAGATGGTGTGTACCAACTGATGTCAGATAGGCCTTGAACAAAGAATATAAAAAGCCGAGGACCAAAACACCCAAGATTGAAATCTTGCTATTCCACATGTCCTGCAACACAAATGTCAACATATTAGCTCTGAAGAAACAACAAAAGAAGAAAAGCAAAGAGGAGTTTTCAGAATATGCTGAACTTTGGACAAGAGAATGAAGAAATATGCCAGGAACAGGCCAATATGCCAAGAGACAGAGATGTGGACTGTCTGAAAGTTTCTACTTCTAAATCTGAGTCCAGTCAAAAATAAGTCTTTCAAAGTAACAACCCAGGAGTGGTGGCACATGCCTTTAAATCCAGTACTCAGGAAGCAGAGGCAGGTGGATCTTTGAGTTCAAGTCAAAGTGAGTTCCAGGAGAGTCAGGGCTACACAGAGAACCCCTGTCTCAAAAAAAAAGAGAGAGAGAGAGAGAGAGAGAGAGAGAGTAACAGATAAATGATCAGAACTTAAAAAAAATGAGGAGGATAAGGAGAACAACATCACTAAGGCAAAAACACTTCTAGGAAGTATTTCCTCAGGATCAGTACACTGTAGTCCAGATGGGAACCAAGGCTGTACCTCATGCTGGCAGCCACACTTGGTCACATATAAGAGTGATACTCAGTTCTAAAGGCATGAAACAGTCAATGAGACCTGCTGGGGCCTGACACTGTGTGAGAGCAGGAGAGGCCAGAGGTAAGGATGCAGCCTCAGTTGCAGTAGAAGGTCCAGGAATGAAGAGGCCAAGTTGAGGCTTGGTACCATGTGTGACAGGGTCAGAAAACCTAAAGAGAGCCCAGGAAAGGCTACTGGTTAAAGTACAGACCAGCTAGAGCGGAGACTCCAGAATTTGAGACATGGGACAATCACCAAGGATAGCAATAGCTACGAAATGGAGCTGGTCTGAGTCTGAGACATGCTATGTATGATGAGACAAAGAGGTGGAGCTACCTGTGCCCTTTAAGATCGTGAGTCCCAGATGTCTGACACTTAGCTTTACATGGATGGACTTTGGTTTTGCTTTAATCTGAATGTAACTGTGCCCTGGTTCTTCCCTGTTAGAATAAGAAAGTATTTAACTTGTTTTCAGATTTTATAGGAACCTACAGTTAGAAAACCTTAGAGACTTTGAACTTTTGGGGGGGGGGGTTGTTGTTTTTCAAGACAGGGTTTCTGTGTTAACCTTGGCTGTCTTGAACTTCCTTTGTAGACCATGCTGGCCTTGAACTCAGAGATTCGCCTGCCTCTACCACTACCACACAACTGACTTTGAACTTTTAAAGTGTTTTAAAGACTGTTGGGCTTTTAAAAGTTGGAATGTTTTAACTATTATGTTAATATGAGATCTTGAGAATAAGAGAGTTGTGGTTTAATAGTAATGTAGTAGCACATCAAGTTGGCAAGGGGTCAGTTGTCCTGATCATTCTATCAACCTGACACACGCTAGAGTTTTATCTGGGAAGATGAACTTCTGAAAATGCAAATCTGAGAATTTTTTTTTCAACTAATGATTGACGTTGGAGGGCACAGTTCACTGTGGGCAATGCTACCTCTGGGCAGCTGGTCCTGAGTTGTATAAAGAAGCAGGCAGAGCAGTCATGAGGAGCTAGCCAATAAACAGCATTGCTCCAAAGTCTCTGCTTTAGCTCTTGCCTCTAAGTGTCTGCCTTGAGTTCCTGCTGACTTCCCTCCATGATGGAGTATAAGATGAAATAAATATACCCTTTTCTCTCCAAGTTGTTGTGGTCTCCAAGTGTTTTATAACAGCAATAGAAACCCTAACTAAAACTTTTTTAAAATGATTTATTCATTTTTATGTGCACTGGTGTCTTGTCTGAATATATATATCTGTGTGAGGGTGTCAAATCCCTTGGAACTAGAGTTACAGACAGTTATGAGCCACAATATGGGTGCTGAGAATTGAACCTGAGTCCTCTTGGGGAACAGCCAGTGCTCTTAACTGCTGAGCCATCTCTCCAGCCCATGACTAAGAAGGCCATGATGGACTCTATGCCTCTGGAACTATAAACCCAAATACACCCCTTCTTCCTTATATTGCAATAGACAAATATCTACTACATCCACCAAGGAATCTCTTCGACTCAACTAAAGAAAAAGACTTCAAAAAGTCAAAGATGGTGCTGAAGAGATGGTTCAGTGGTTAAGAGCCTTGGCTGCCCTTCCAGATGACCCAAGTTGAATACCCAGCACTTGCATTGTGGCTCACAACCACCCACAAGGCCAGTTCAAGTGAGTCTGATGGCCTTTTCTGGCATCAACTATCATTGCTTACATATAATACAGAGACATAAATGCAGGCAAAACACCCATGCACATAAAATGATAATAAATAATTTTTAAAAAGACCACAGATTATCAAAAAGTCAATATCAACTGTTCCTCTCTGGTGAGAGTTCTTAGATCAACCATAGAGCAGATAGATCCTAATCCTGTTTTTTGCTCTAGGAGGGAGAGAAAAAACTTATTTCTTTACTGATGTATAACTGACTAGTAAGAACTGAATGTTTCCAGGAGAGCCAGAACTGCTACACAGAGAAACCCTGTCTCAAAAAATGAAAATCCAAACAAAATCTGGATGTAGTAGCACTACCTGGGATCCCAGAAGCTAGAACATGGAGGCAGGAGGATTGGGGGCTTGAGGTCTAACTAGGCTGCAAGCCACACCCAATTCAAACAAAACAGTAAGAAAAGTAGTATAACTTCAGGGTATGTAATTTGATGTTTCTAAATATACTGTGAAGTGATTGTAATTAAACTAATGTATCTATTATCCAAATATACTCTCAGCAAATTTCAAGTAAATAAAATATTATTCATCACATCAATTAGGTTTTCAGATTGTATTCCTTTTATAACTATACGTTTAAACACTTTAAATGTATCCCCTGACTCTCTCCCAATGTTATAGGTGTGAATCTGGGTCTTTTAAAGATTCCTGCCTAAATATTTAGGTTCTTATGTTCCACAGCAAAGAATTGGACAAGGGACACATGATTAGAACTAGGAATAGAGACAATGTCAGAAAGGGAAGGCACTCCTGAGGATGGGAGTGGGCCAGTGATCTAAGGGGAAAATCTCAACAGAGCATATAGCCCTTCATATAACATCCCTCCCACCTACCCCACAGTAGCACCTTTCTTCCATATGTTGTATGAAGGCCAGGTAGTAAAGGGCTTCCAAGCTCTATCCTGACACTCTACCACCCTACTCCCCACTGTCTGTACTCTACTTGTTTCTGACTTTTTAAATTCCATATGCTTTTAGCGAATAAAAACCCTAACTACAATACATACATTTACATATATTATTTAACGTTTTTGTTCGTTTGTTTTTTGAGACAGGGTTTCTCTGTAGCTTTGGAGCCTGTCCTGGAACTCCTTCTGTAGACCAGGCTGGCCTCAAACTCAGAGATCCACCTGTTTCTGCCTCCCAAGTGCTGGGATTAAAGGCGTGTGCTACCACCACTCGGATTAACTTTTTGATATATTAATTTTAGTTACCTTAAGACAAAATTTAGTTTAAAAGAAAGTCTAACAAGCACCTTCAAAACTGCTAGCTAAACAGTGAAATGACAGCATTGCTTATAGCTAATCAGCTACTGAAACTCAGTAATTTTCCTGACAATAGGCAGTAAAAATCCCAAAGGACAGGTGGACAGCTATTAATTAAAGGTTCTTTTTGCTAATCTAGCATCATAATTTCAGTCTTAGATCCTGCCAAGTAGCTGGATGGAGAATATGGGTAGAGGTGAGTTTGTTGAAAACATAAAAGGTGACTCTTTTGGTACATGTTGGCTGAGCCAACACACAGGGTCTGAGACTGAACACAGAAGCTTTGAGATGAGCTGGTAAATGAGGCAGGCCCCACAAGAGCTGGAATCAGTGAGTACGGAATGCAGCACTGGGGTGGGCATCAGGAACTAAGGGGTTTCTTCTTGCTTTCAGGCAGTTTAGCCAGGTTTAAAATGTCACAGTTCTAGTCGGACACATTCCAACAGTGTTGCTCAAAGTAAATCCAAGCAGGCCCTGAATGATAATATTGGTGGGGAAGGTGAGAGAGGTGTCACATATATATACTTTAAGTATATTAAAAACCACAAGGAAGCTAGAACAGTGGTTCTCAACCTTCCTAATGCTACAATCCTTTAATTCTTCCTATAGTTCTTCACAGTTTGGTGACCCAACTATAAAATTATTTTCATTGTTACTGATGTAATTTTGCAACTTTTATGAACTGTAACGTAACTATTTTTGAAGGTAAAGGTTAGCTAAAGATCGAAACGCATAGGTTGAGAACCACTGGCTCACTAGGTAATAGCACATACTGCATGCATTAGTTCCTTCCCTGCTGTGGTGATGATAAAACACCATGAACACAAGGTTAAGAGTCCATCATGGTGGGAAAGCAGGAGGAACAGGAGTAGGAACAGGAGGCTAAGAGCTCACATCATTTACCATAAAAAAGAAGCAAGAAATAACTGGAAGTAAGATAAACTTTTTCATCTCAAAGCTACCATTAATGATATACGTTTTTCAGCAAGACTGTACCGCCTAAACCTCCCCAAACAGCAGCACAACTGGGGACCACGTGTTCAAACGCCTGAAACTACAGAAACATGTCTCATTCCAAGCAGAAACTTAAAGGTAGATTCTCTTAATAAAGTGACTTTTGACCTAACAAAACAACAGATACATCAAATACATAGCTAGTGAGTGTTTAGATACATAACAAAAATTAATCTGAAAAGGGGATATGTAAAAAAGTACTGGGGCATTATCTATTAGAAAGCCTTGTTAACACTAAACAAATGATATTAACACGTGATCTACCCCTCAGTATTTTCATAGTTCTTTATTGATACATACATTTTTCTCAGGCCTTAATACAGAATTTACTCTTAAAAATCTATTTAGGTTAGTAGACAACTTTTCCAAACTACTAAGAATCCCCTCCCATAGTTAAAGTCTGTACTTTGTCAAAGTAGAATAAGTAAAACTGAGCTGCATGTAACCTGTCTACATGTAAGGAGCTTAGCCATAATGTAAATCCTACTAGCTTTCATGTCATGGCACACACCTTTAATCCCAGCACTAAGGAGGCAGAAGCAGGTGGATCTCTGTGAGTTCGAGGCCAGCCTGGTTTACATAGCGAGTTCCACAACAGCCAGAGTTACACAAGCCCTGTCTTGAAAAACAAAAATATCAATGATTTTACCTTTTAAAAACAAAGGTTTCTGTCTTTATTATGCATATTACCATGTGCTTGTCAATACATGCCAAAAGAAGGTGTCAGATACCCTGGAGCTGCAGTACAGCTGGTTGTGAGCTGCCCAATGTAGGTGCTAGGAACCAAACTGTGATACTCTGGAAGAGATCAAGAGCTCTTCAACTACTGAGACATCTCTCCAGCTTCCAATCTTACTTTAAAACTTACCCTTAACACCTTTCATCTGAAGCTCACAGGTATACATCTCCTTAAATAGCAAGCTCCATTCCCAGGCTGATCAACACCTATTCCATCATTCAGTAACTTGGAAATCTTTAATAAGTAATTGTACTTCTCTTATTTAATTAATAGAGAAATAAGTATTTACTTCAGTTTTCTTGAGTAATTAATATGTAACTGGCTTGTGTAAAACATTCAGAACAATAGCCACATCTAAATGCTAACATCTACTAGCTAATCGTATTAAATTTTGTTTCAAGCCTATTATATTCTTACAATATCCTGTGTCTGTTAGAGTAAATTATATTCTTAAAGATTACAAAAACTTGGGGGGCTGGAGAAATGGCTCAGAGGTTAACAGCATTGCCTGCTCTTCCAAAGGTCCTGAGTTCAATTCCCAGCAACCACATGGTGGCTCACAATTATCCATGATGAGATCTGGTGCCCTCTTCTGGCATGCAGGCAAAACGCTATACACATAATAAATAAATGTAGTACTTGAAAAGGTGAAGCTCTCGCTCAAATATAAAAAAGGGCATCTCCAATCTCCAATCTCCTCCTCATAGTAGCAGCTCCTTAGATACCTTTTCATCTATCACTTCTGGCACACTATCGAACTGTCAGAAGAAAGTGGGTACCACACCTGTAAAATCTCACTTTGTACATACTTTTACAATAAGTAAACTTTGTCAAGGTTGCTAAAACTGTTGATGTGACTTGTCTTAGGAGTCTTTTTTCTTCCCAAGAGTAAAGGAAAAGGTTAAGGTTTCCAGTGGATAGTTGAAGTATTAGATTAGTATGTTTAAATAATGGTAGGAGAGACAAGAAAGTGCTTACAGACTTTAATCCTAACGTAGCTCCTGACATCAAATAGAGAAAAATGATCATCTACCTTTAGAAGTTAATAATGAGAGCAGGCTATGACATTAAACTAGGTGGAGCAGCACACAACTACAGTTACAGTTATTCAAAGAGGCGGAGACACAAGAATCCCTTTGGCCCAGGAGGTGGAAACTAGCCTGGGCATAATAGCCAGAACCTTTTTTTTTT
>JAQHUG010000051.1:713344-724654 GCA_028555095.1 Dicrostonyx torquatus | reverse complement strand
ATATGTATAAGAGGTTAAAACTAATGGGCCAGGCAGTATTTAAATGAATACAGTTTGTGTGTAATTATTCCGGGTATAAGCTAGCCAGGACCAAAAGCAAGCCTGCATCCGGGAGCCAGTCGCTGGGAACACAGCCCCCACACACAGCCCGCTCCTCTTCTTACTCAAAGATGCACCTGCCTCTCCCTCCCAACTGTGGGGATTAAAGGCATGTGCCATCATCACCACCCAGTGAATATTAATATGCAGCCAGTAAAAGATTTTTTTATAAGAAATTATAAATACATAAAATGAGAAAGGGAAGCTGGGACCCACTGACAGGATCATCTAGCTGTCCAGCCATGCCTCTACAGAAGACAGAAGGATGTTCACTACCCTCATGAGGAGGTTTGAAAAGGAAAAAGACTCATGTGTTTGACAGCTTTGGCTCATAGGGAGTGTCACTATTAGAAGGTGTAACCTTGTTGGAGTAGGTGTGGCTTTGTTGGAGGAAGGGTGTGGGACAGGCTTTGAAGTCTCCTAGGCTCAAGCCATGCTCAGTGTGGCAAACAGTCTCCTGCTGCCTGTGAATCAAGATGTAGAACTCTCAGCTCCATCGCCAGCACCATGTCTGCCTGCACACTGTTATGCTTCTCGCCATGACAATAATGGACTAAACCTTTAAGCTGTAATCCAGCCACAAATTGTTTCCTTTATAAGAGTTGCCATGCTCATGGTGTCACTAAGGAAAGGTCCTTCATCCATACTCAACACTAGAGTTCCCTGAAGTTCCATTCAGTTCTCAGAATGTGCCAGCTTTTTTCCCTTGAAACTTCTGAATACACAGTTTGTTTAAGATGAACATATAACTCAATATTAAGTGAGATTTTACAGTTTTTAGAAGCCCTTCTCCAAATCACTCATTAACTTGCCCTGAATGGTTGGCCTTAGACGTCCCATCCCTAGGTACCGTGACCCTTTGCCATTATCACACATTCATCACACTTTATGGCTATCGACTCTGTCTGCATTTCTTAGCAAGTTTCACAAGGCAACAAGAGGAGGCCTGCTGCTAACTTGCTCATCCTGTAAAGTCAGTATTTGAAATCATCCTTAGCCCAGAGAATTGTTCAATACACAGTTATTAAATGCATAAATATGAAACTATTAAGAAGGATAAAAAGACATTTTGAGGATAAGACATTCAAAAGTTAGTAGTAGTTTAGGACATACTTTTTTATATAATTTTATTCAATTAATATAATCTTATTTAATAATTTAATAATATAATCTTATTTATTAAAATAGGGTCCCTAACTTGCTATGTGTTCAAGGTTGGCCTTGAATTCCTCAATCTCCAGTCTCTATCTCCCAAGGGTTGGGATTACAGGTGTGGGCCACTATATATGACTCAATACTCTTTTATTAAAAAAAAAAAAGTACACACACACACCACCATATGGGAGCTCTAGGTTTGATCTCCAGCATTAGGGAAAAATAGATGTGCGTCATCTTCATGGAAAAATTATCAGCTATTTTACTAGTTTAATGAAGGACTTGTGACCATAAATACCTTCTGTATACATTAATGCAGGCAAAGCCAACAGCACTGATAAATAGGCATGGTAGGTATTATTATTATCTAACATAAATCTCAAAAAGAAATCCAGTATGTACCAGAAAAAATTCTAAACCAGCGCCTTTTCCAGTTATAGAAGCCTATAATATAACGTTGGCCATCTCTTCCAAAACACTACGGGAGATGCCATGAGTCACCTGAACGGTTTCTCTGGTACGAGCATCTGCAGCCTTCTGCTCCCAGTGCTGCTCTGTTCATGTGACTACTGACACACAACCATGAGGGCAGATGGAGGGAACAGTTCACTGTACTGGAATGAATCAGAAATAACTGCTTTACAAAGTGCCTCTGGGCAAGCAAGGCGGTGGTGGCGCACGCCTTTAATCCCAGCACTCGGGAGGCAGAGGCAGGCAGATCTTTGTGAGTTCGAGACCAGCCTGGTCTACAAGAGCTAGTTCCAGCGCAGGCTCCAAAGCCACAGAGAAACCCTGTCTCGAAAAACCAAAACCAAACAAACAAAAAAAAGTGCCTCTGGGAAGGAAGGGCCAGTGCCATGACCTAACTGAGTAGGGGAGGGCTTCTCAACTCTCCAGTTTCAGTGCAAACCAACTTTTCTGGATTTCTAAGAACATTTAGGAAAGAAAAAGAAAGAAGGAAGGTAGGAAGGAGAGAGAGAGAGAAAGAAAGAAAAGGGGAGGGTTACTTCTATTAAAAGATAACTCAAACAACAGACTCTGAAGTTATGATTTTCCTTGCTATAGGAATTTTAAAGAAGGAAACATCTTGAGTCATTGAAGTCTGACATAAGTACCCAACTGATGTTGGTTTGGTACCTTCTAATGTGGAAAAGAACACA
This sequence comes from Dicrostonyx torquatus, assembly GCA_028555095.1. NCBI lineage: Eukaryota > Metazoa > Chordata > Mammalia > Rodentia > Cricetidae > Dicrostonyx > Dicrostonyx torquatus. The sequence continues at coordinate 722,240 of JAQHUG010000051.1, read as the reverse complement.
TATTTTCATTTCAAAACCTTAGGTCTCTTACTATCAACTTTACTGTCAGTTTCAAAATTCAGCATTTATTTGACACAGTTGCGTCTCGCATGACGTTTATGGGTACCTGGACGCATGATGCAGTGCTCTGCGTTCCCAATGTCCTGCCACAGTAATTTGACAGGGCCTCAGCATTCACTTACAGTGGGCACCAAGAACCCGTGCCACAGTAGGCAGATGCCAACAGGGGTGAACAGGAAGAGCTCGGGCATCCTGGGGTTACATAAATTTCTGACACAGAAAGATTTGCTATAAATGGGCTACAGCATAGCAGCCAGTGGATTATAAAGTATAAGCACATACCTGATAGTTGCTACCTTTCCAGAACTTTTTCATCTCCTTACGACTCCAAGCAACGATTGAGGCAGTAATAAGTGTACAAGGTACTAAATAGAGGAGAGCAGGCTGCCCCTTCTTCATCAGCACAAGGACAACAAATGTAATTATCATGCCAACGGCATAGGCTGTGGGAAACAGAATCAAGGTCAGTTTTACATGCTTCCATGAGTGGGTTCTTCCTTCCTCATTAAAATACTAGTTTTCAAATATTTCTGACGATATCTTTAAATAAGGCCTATTTTTCATTATGTATTTATGTCTGTGTCTGCGTGTGGATTTGTGATGGTGAGTGCAGGCGCCTGTGGTTAGAGGGGCTGCAGGCACTAGCACTGGTGGTAGAGGCAGATGAGCCCCTGTTGGGTGCTGGGCTTTTACAGTTGCCTGCCACTCCAGTTCCAAGTGGGTCTGATGTCTCTGGCCTCTTCGGGTACTGCACTCACCAGAGGCACACATATACATATAATTAGAAAGAAACCAAATCTTACAGACTGCAGACTTCCTTAACAAGTACATACCAAACATTATTTGGACAATCCCTACTGATCTGGGATATTTTATGAATGCATGATCTCAGACTGCTGAAGCTGCAAAGACTTTTACAGGCAATGCAGTCTGGCTACATAATGTAAAGCTGAGATGATGGAAGATCAGGAAGGTTGAGTGAGTGGCCCACAGTCACACAGCAGAACTGACAAATACTCCTATCACTGCCTTTTGATGAGCATTCTTGACTCCATCATGTTGAAACTGTGTGGAAACTGCTTTAACAATGTAAAGATGTGTTACATTTGTTTATGCTGTGGAATATTACTTTCCTTTATGCTGCATTTGTTTAGTGATGTAAGGATGTGTGTTTAATTATGTAAAGATGTGTTGCATTTGTTTCCCCCAGCCTGACTAAGCACCTGATTGGTCTAATAAAGAGCTGACTGATCAATAGCTAGGCAGAGAGAGGATAGGTGGGGTTGGCAGGCAGAGAGAATAAATAGCAGAAATCCAGGCTCTAAAAAGAGGAAAAGGAAAAACAAGAGGACGAGGAGAGAACAAGGGACACTCAGGACCAGAAGCCAGGTGGCCACTGCCAGCCAGTCAGACATGAGAAGCAGTGAAAGTAAGATACACAGAAAGAAAAGTAAAATGCCCTGAGGTAAAACGTAGATGAACAGAAACATATTAATTTAAGTTTAAAGAGCTAGCCAGAAAAGAACTAAGGTAAGACCAAGCATTCAAAACTATTAATAAGTCTCTGCCTCTTGATTTGGTAGCTGGTCGGTGGCCAACAAGAAATAGCCTGGTACAGTACTGAGTGTTGCCACCATCAGAGCATGCTGTACTTACTCTTTTTAGTTTCTATGGAGGGCATCTGCTTCCCTTTCCCTTTCCTCCTCCTCTCTTCCTTCTCTCCTTATTTCTCTCTGGTCCTCTCTGCACTTCCTTCCCCTCACTTAGTCTTATTCCATGCTGCTGGGGTTCTAGTGCCATCATTCTCGACTAACACGGAGATTTAACTCTCCATGGACTAGACAGACAGATAGCCTTGCAGGGGTGTCTGTGGGTTTAGCTCAGGCCATTTGTCCAAGCACTCAGAGCTTTTGGTGCACTATGTTGAAATACCCATCTAGAATGTTCAGAGATTGCAAAGCCTTTTCTTTTAAACTTCCTATTGTTAACATTTCTGTAACAGAAACAGAAGTGGTGACCCCTGCTGTACCAGTTACCTAACAACTTAAAACATTAACTCATTTATATGAATTCGTGGTAATCTATACACTATGATAAAAAAGATCAAGTAATAAACATTTTAGATGCAATGTGTTCCAGGCATTTTAATAAACATATATAAAACCTCAACTTTTTTTAAAAGACAGGTTCTCACTACATAGCCCTGCCTGTCCTAGAACTTGTTCTGTAGACCATGCTGGCCTCAAACTCACAGAGATCCACCTGCCTATGCTTCCCTAGTGCTGGAATTAAAGGCATGCTCCTGGTAGAACCTCAACTTTTAATTTGAAGTCTCTAAAATCTTGTGACATAAATTATAGAGTATGGTTGCCCCACTTCTTTGTTTCTGAGACAGGGCTTCATATAACTCGGGCTAGATACACAGTCAAGTTTAAGAATGACCTTAAACTTCTGATTTTCTGGAGCACTAGAATTACAAGTGTACACCATTTTTCCTGGTTTGAATTATTCCTGGGTTTTTTTGGGGGGGGGATGCAGTCAGGGATCAGAGATAGGGTTTCTCTGTGTAGCCCTAGGTGTCCTGGAACTCACTCTGTAGATCAGGCTAGCCTCAAACTCAAGAGATTCACCTGCCTCTACCTCTGAGAACTGGGATTGAAGGTGTGTGCATGACGCTCAGATTTATTTTACTTATACAGGTGCATGAGTGTTTGCCTGCATGCTTGTATGTGTACCATGTGCATGCATGGTGCCCTCAGAGGTCAGAAACAGGAGTCAGATACCCGGGACTGAAGTTACAAACAACTGTGATATACCAAGTAGAAGCTGGGATTTGAACCTGGATCCTCTGCAAGAGCAACATGCCCTCTTACCTGCAATGTTGACTCTTCAGGCCAGCATTTCACTGTTTAAAATCATAAAGTAATTTGACTGCCCTTACAGGTTATTTGAATGGGCTTTGGTTTACATATAACTGCCAAAGCAAGTGATCTATTAACTTTTACTAGATTTGCTGTTTAATTTATTCCCACTTTTTTAAAAGTGGTACTTAGCCACGTGGTGGTGGCACATACCTTTAATCCCAGCACTAGGGAAGCAAAAGCAGACAGATCTCTGAGTTCAAGACCAGTCTGGTCAGCAGAGTGAGTTCCAGGAAAGCCAGAGCTACACAGAGGAACCCTGTCTCAGAAAAAAAGGAAAAAGAAAAAAAAAAGTGGTACTTATTGAAAGGAAAAGTATCAGCTCAGGACTCCCAAGGCCAAGTCTTCAGCACAAAGGAGATTTATTTGCCCCAGAGAAACAAAGGACTGCTCTGGATAGAGAGTAGACAGATGTGGCCCATAGGCAAATGGTGGTTTATAAAGGTAAATGGGGAAACCCTATGTTAGTATGAGGTGTTTAGTTTTGATTGAACATGTTAATTAGGTGAGTCAAAAGGGGCCTTTGATTGCTGGAATTCAATACTTTGATAGCTGGACCTTGGTAGTCAGCCTCAGGAGGAGGAAGTGGGCAAAATGAGGAAACAGATCATGGGGGCTAACTTTAGGAATGTAATATAACCGTTTGTTATTGTTTTGTTTTTTAAGTAGGAATGGGAAGAAGGGCAAGGCCTGCCAGAGCCATGCTCACCATGCTCAAGCTGGCCAGAATCTCTTCACTTAGCTCCCCACCACAATTTAGTTTTTAAGACCAAAGCTCATATTATTAGTAACTATTTTTGGAGACATATTTCTGTGTGAGCCTTTAACATTTACTATTTAATTAGTTATCTGTATTTATGTATTTATTTATTGAATCAGGGTCTCACGTATTCAAGAATGGTCTCAGACTGCTGTAGCTGAGGATGATCCTCAATTCCTGGTCCTCCTGCCTCTATCACCCAAATGTTGACATTACAGGTACATGCCATCATACTGGTGTATGTGGAGCTGGGGCCACGCCTAAGGAACTATGCACACTGGGCAGTCACACCACCAACTGAGTTACTCCCACAGCCTGACGTCTGCATGATCTATAACACTTCATGTAAAAGTCATAAAAAGAGGGAAATAGACTATTACTTTGAGCTCTTTGGCTTTTTCTCCATACAATATAATGCAACAAAATAAAAAGAAACAAATTTTACCAATTGTGGATGAAATATAGTATATAGAAGAAGAACCAGTCTGAACATCGAATCTTCTACAATATGCAATCAAAAGGCCTAAAAGAAAATCCATATTATTTTCTTAAAACAGTAATGACATTACAAATTCAACTGTTATAATGGGAAATAATACCGGTTGAATTTCACTCTTTTTTTTGAACTACGAGAGTATTAAAATATCTTAAATCATGAACCAACTTTCATATGTTGATTTTAAAAAATTTGGTACCACACTTTAGACATTTCCCCTAAGCCATTCAACAGTATTTGAAAAACATGACCTTTATTAGCTGATCATATTCCTTATTAGAGAGAAAATATTTTTATGTTTCATTAATATACACATATTGAAAGACAATGGAATTACATGAAATCGTCCACTCAGCAAAGGAAGCAATCAATAGAACAAGAAAACAGCCTGTGAAATGGGAATATCTGCAAACACAACTGATAAGGGCTAATATCCCAAACAAGACAACAAACACTAAGACAACCATCTTATGGATGGATAAAGAAAATGCAGTAATATACAAAATCAAGTATTATTCCTCCTGGAAAAAAAAAATTGGGCTACAGGGATGGCTCAACATGTGACAGCATGTCTGCCACCCCAGTACCAGGGGAAGGAGACAGGTGAATCCCTGCCTCTCAAAAGCTGCCCAAGCTAGCTAAATCAGTGAGCTTCATGTCCAGTGAGGAATGCAATATCAAAAATTAAGAATGAGTTGGAGAAATGGCTCAGCAGTTATGAGCACTGGCTGCTCTTTCAGGGTACCTAGGGTTCAGCATCCACATAGTGGCTCACAGCCATCTATAACTCCAGTTCTAAGGAATCTGATACTCTCCTCTGACCTCCACAGGCACTGCACACACATGGTCCAGACACACATGCAGGCAAAACACCCATAGGCACAATAAATAAAATACAAATTTTAAAGAGCCAGGTATAGTGGTGCACAAACTTTAATCACTCAGGAGGCAGAGGCAAGCAGATCTTTGTGAGTTCGAGACCAGCCTGGTCTACAAGAGCTAGTTCCAGGACAGGCTCCAAAGCCACAGAGAAACCCTGTCTAGAAAAACCAAAAATGAATAAATAAATAAACCAAAATATAAGCTTTCATTTGAACATGCAAATATGCAGGAACAGCTCAATACCCATATTTTTTAGAAGAAACTTGTTGAACATCACCAAAGATGTCTCACAATGTACATATTAAATAAGTAGTTTTAGATGCCCACCTCCAGTGTCTATTCAGGTGAGGCCACTTGCTCCTCCCCTCCATAGCTCCCCCATATCTAGGCTAGATCTCACATCTAGTGTCCTGGCCTAGTCAGCCACTCCTGTCTATGCTTCTCTCTACCTCTAGGTTTCCAACAGGTCCCTGTCTGCCCCAATCTACAGGCTACTGTGATCCATTTCCTAATCACTTTTTATAAATCTATGTAAGCTAGGGTTCTGTTGCTCCTCTTCTTCAATGGTACCTTGCTGACATCGCTAAAGCACTTCCTAAAATTTTGAAAGAAACTGTTAATATATCCAGCTTTTGGAAAGGATCACAAAATATGCTCTACAGGAAAAGGTTAAATGGATCCTTGCTGTTTCAAGATATTTTTCAGCTAGGAGACATTTCACTTTGGCTGTTTTGAGAAGTGATTTCTCTTTTACCCTACAAAACACATTTTCTTTAACCTTTGACATTGATCCCAGTTCAAATGACAGTCAAAAAATGCAGAGCCTTGTAACTTTTACCAGACACTGTGAATATGACCCTTAAAATCCTAAGTATGGTTTTGCTAAAATTATTATATTCACTCACCTGGTACAATAATATCTCCAAAACCCAATATTGAAACGGGCATGAAGCATACACTCATTACTGAGTAACAGATCAGCTTTGGCACCCTGATAAGTACTGGCAGCTGTAAGAGAGAAAAGCAGAAAGGAGGAGAGAGGGCGGGGAGGCAGTAGGAGAGGGAATGAGAGAGGGAGAGAGAGAATGAGCCAATAAATCTCTTCCCAATCTCTCTTAGGAAGGGAAAGACTGACACTGTAGTAGTTGTTTTAATGTTTTTAAACTGATTATTTAAAAGGAAACTTGGAATAAGATGACATAAACATATAAACATACACATACATGATACATATATGCATTCTGTACAAAAAACTTAAAAGAATTAAGACATGTAGTTTTAGGAAATTAAATCCAACACATGAGAATGAACAGTATTAATGCACTCCCCCCACAGCTAACCCTTTCATTTTTCTTTTCTTTTTACCAAGAATAGGACTCAGACCTTGGTATGTTTCTTGTTTTGTTTTGGTTGATCTAAATTTTTCCCACCCAAAGAGTTTCCTCTCCAAGGGTATGATTTTAAAGTCCAATGAACTTATCTGAAAACAATCCTTACTTTCTCATGGGGAGCTGAGGGTTGAGCAGTGGCTTCCACAAAGTTTCCATCATTCTAGGATGAAACCCAAGTCAATAGGTATTTAATAATTTAGAATAACTAAGAAAATGGCTATATTTGTGAGAAATAAGTTTTATAGTATCTTAACATGCACCCATGACCAATGAGTTACAGTAAGAAGGCAACATTATGCAACAGACAGGCAGACACTGTGTGGACACCGCTGTCAACACCATCCTCACCTTTTCAGCATTCCCGAAAGGCCCAGCCGCAAGTTCCACCATGATGCTCTCACCATTCTGAAGGGAGGAAGGTAAGAGATGTTTTTAGTCATCTAAAGAAAACAACCTTCCACAATGGAAGTATGATTGACAGCCCACGGCACACAGTTTACTGCCAGCTGAACACAGGCCATCAACTGTTTCCTTCTCAGACTCTAGAGATAGCACAAACTGCAGTCATCTGAAACAAAACTCAGCTAGCACACCACTCTACTAGAGCTCAATAATTATCAGATTGGCATATATATCAAGTACAGATTATTCAAACGTATCTGGAGATCTCAATTATACTAACTGACATCCAATATGGTAATAGATTATGAACTTTAAGTACTTTCATAGTTTTTTTTTTTACTATGTATACACTATGGTTCTTAGTCATTTTCAACATCAAAAAAAGAAATACTAAAATCCTGTAAATTTAGCTTTCTACCAAATATAAGTAACTTATTTGAAAAAAATATGCATTTGACCTTCTGGGTATTTACCACAACAAAACTACGAAGCCAAATTTGAAAATACCCAACCTTATAGACTATGAGAGCCTGATTCCCACTGAGATTCAATCCTGCCTCCTTCTTTTGTTCCAATCATAGCATTTTCCTGAGTGGTAGTTGATATCCTGTGTCTGCCGAAGTCTTTCCTGCGGGCTAGACAAGGTGTTCACTACCAAGTATTCTCCTGTAGCCCAGTCTGCTTGAAGATAAAACTTTGAGATAGCAGGCTAAAAATGCACAGAGTGCTCTTTTTGTTGTTGTTTTAAGGTAGCCAAGGATGACCCTGAACTCCTGATCCTCCTGCCTCTGAGACCTCCCAAGCTTGGGGGGGGGGGGGAGACAGGCATGCACCACTGCACTCAGCTTGAGGAATCTACCTTTATGTTTCATACAAAACAAAACACACAACAGTTTAGGGAGAAGACGCATAAAGCTGAATTTAGTGAAAGGCAAAAATCAGGAATAAGCATCTGATATACATTTTTAGTTACCTAATAAGAAAAAGCTTATGATCATAAAGAGAACAAAGGTGTCCAACTGAAAAGGTATTAAATGAACATTTACAAAAATGAGTTCCAAAGAGAACCTCCAGCTGTTTCTACTACAACAGATTGCTAGAAACTACAGGCCTACAATGACAAACAAAAAAGATTTTTAAAAATGTCCTAATTGTAACAGTTTACCCTGTCCCTTTAAGAGACAAGCCCTGCCCCCCTGAAAGCAGATCTTCCTATCTTCCTTCCACTTCCAGCCTGAGCTCCTCTCTTTCTCTCTCTGCCTCGCCTCTATCTCTGCTCTTCTCCCTTCTCCCCTTCCCTTTCCCCTCCATAACCCACTAAATAAATACCTACTTTCTCGGCATGGCATGCCTAATAGGTCTCTGTCTCTCACCTACGTGGCTCCCTGCGTGGGACCTGCTGGCCGTCGTAGCCTGCTATTCCTGCCACTCGGGAACGGCACTGTTTTACTTTTACCATAACACTAATCATACAAGGAAGACTAAAAGACCTTTATCCTCAGCCTGGACCTTTAAATTTTAATCTGACATTGAAGGGATACCAGGTTTAAGATAAAGGAAAAAAGGTACTTTAAAGCCCCAGTTATATAAACCCAGTTTATAGCCGCACTTCCAGTAACATGCTATAGACTAACTGTGGCCCTACAGAAATGCTTTGTGAATATGGTCCACTTGTTTGTTTTGTTTTGTTTTGACTCAGGGTTTTTCTACTTAGCCTTGGCTGTCCTGGAACTCACTCTGGAGACCAGACTTGCCTTGAACTCATAGAGATCTGCTTGCCTCTACTTCCAGGGTGCTAGGATCAAAAGTGTGCGCTAGAATCAACAATGTTTCACTTTGATTGAAAGATCTCTGATGGTATACTTTACAAGACTGTTTTCGGGGTGGGGTAGAGGTGGGGGGATAGGGGACGGGGAAAGGGGAAAGGAGAAGGGAGAAGGGTAGAACTGGGGAGAGCTGGGGGGAGTGGGAGGGTGGAGATGGA
>JAQHUG010000051.1:690365-701997 GCA_028555095.1 Dicrostonyx torquatus | reverse complement strand
AAGAGAGCGGCAGGTGGCTTTGGAAAGTAGACAGCTTACTGTCTCATGTGTCACATCACTGGGTCTTCCCGGTGACACAGAGCCTACCCTGTGTTCCCAGCCCCTGCATCTTCCAGCCCTGATCATTAAGTCTGGGCTCCCTGCAGACTTTAAGCTGAATAAAATTTTATGTCTAAACATTTTCACATTTGCAACTGTTAACCAACACACTGCTTTCCCATCAGGAGATTACATATGATTGTCATGGTCACGAGTGGACATGTGGCCTCTGCACCAACACTTCCCTACAACTCCAGATCAGGATGTAGGGGTATTAACAGAAGTGTTAACAATGTGGTACCTAAGTGGGAAAAGGTGCCAGCCTTTGGTATCTGTCACTGAAAACAAAAATATTTACAGCAGCAGACATGCAAGCCATAATGATTCACATATTCAATATTCATAGCTATGTATTGAAGAACCTAAAGCACTCCCCCTTGTGAAACAGTCTTGCTATGTAGCACAAGCTGTCCTAAACTTAATATGTAGCCCAGGGTACTTTCAAACTCATAATCCTCCTGACTCAGACTCCCAAGAAGTGGGGTTACAGGTGTGCACCACCATACTTGACATAAAGCCCTTCATTTTGCGGGGGTGCACTGGGGCAGGGGCATATGTTGCCTAGGCTGGAGTAGAACTCATTATGTAGCCAACGATGACCTCCCCCTCTCAAGTGCTGTGATTACTATAGGCATGAATATATATAGGCACCATACATAGCTTTCATAAAAACGCTTTCCTCAAAGGGAACTAACTACTCAATTTCTACATTAAATACTAGCAGCAATTGTATTCCTTTGGGAGTTCAAACAACTAGGCAAAAGCCCCACCACTGAGCTATTCTCCCAGCTCATGCTGTGAGATTGCACTCTATGTGTGTGTTTGCTGCTGTGTGTGCGTGTGCAAGTACACGCCTGCCACAAGACATGTGTGGATGTCAGAAGACAACCTCAGGGGTCAGTCCTCGACCCTGCCGTCTTCCCTGTTTGAGACAGGTCTAACTGGCCTTTGAGCTTCCACAGATTCCCATCTTGCTGCAGGAGCACTTGGCTTACAGATGCACAGAACTGGGTCCAGCTTTATGTGAGTTCTAGGGTTTTGAACTCAGGTCCTCACACTTGTGCAGTGAACACTTTACCCAGAGTCCCTCAGCAGCCTCCACAGAGTATTTGATGTGAGTTAAGTGTTTCTCTAGGAACAAATAACTCAGGTGCCTATAATCTTCTATTAGTTTTTTTTTTTAAAAAAAAAAAAAAGATAGGAAAAAAAGGCAATCCTACAATCTGGTCTTAATGGCTCTATATACTGAGATTAAAAAACATAAATATTCTTGCTATTAAGATTATCATGAAGCATTATTTAAAACTATTTATCAGAAAGTCATAAAGAGTTTAATTAAACTTACAATTCAATGAGTCCACTCCAGTATCCTCCTAATGCCACAGTGAACACAGCAATTGCAAAAATAACCACCATAGTATAGTCAAAGTTAGGCCAGGATGGAGAATACATTTGCACGGTAATGTTATCTCCCAGAGTCTGAAGGGCAAAGCGACAGATAAGACAGGGATGAGTCCACCACAGCACATCAACAACATCTACACTTCATCAGACAGCTAGAGGTGTATTCAGCCCTTCAAGGCTCTCGCTAGCAAGTGGAGAATGCCTAACAATCAAAATTAAGTATAGTGATTAACTATAAACAATCATACCACTTATAAACTCTTAATATGCAATTACTAACGTACCTGTTTCATATTTTTAAAGTCTCTTTGGCTTATCACTGCAATTAGTATCGTCATATTTTGAAATTCAGAACTGTTCCTTGAGGAAGGAAGCTAAAAGAAAAAACATGAAACTTGATAAACTACAAATACATTTACAGAATAAAAATATACATACTATATTTACATTAAGTAAATATAAGCATAAGTAATATATTGAATTATAAAAACAAAGCTTCATTATTCTTTCTTAATAATATATAAGTTCTAAAAACAAAATCTTTTAAACATGAACTTAAACAGATAAATACTATACATGACATTATATGGTATAGACACTGTATAAACATACAACATATATATATATATATATATGTTTCTCAACTCTAAGACTTCAAGTCATCTCAACTCTAAAGATACAGTCAAAACTACAAGATTTTTTAATTAGAATGTTTTATTAATAAACATAGAACATTTATAGATAAAAATAATCTAGAAGATGATTAAAAATTCAGCCTCTGGAACACACATAGCGTTAACTCAGTTCCTGGGAGACTTGGTGTTGGAGGCACAATAGAAATTCCTCCTTTTAAACAACCTCCTCAAGACCCAGTAATACCACTCTTGGGTATATATCCAAAGGATGCTCAATTGTGCCACAAGGACATGTGCTCAACTATGTTCACAGCAGCTTTGTTTGTCATAGCCAGAACCTGGAAACAACCTAAATGCCCCTCAACCGAAGAATGGATAAGGAAAATGTGGTACATTTACACAATGGAGCACTACACAGCAGAAAAAAATAATGACAGCAGATCTAATTATAACGACAGCTTGAATTTTGCAGGAAAATGGATGGAGCTAGAAAACATTATTTTGAGTGAGGTAACCCAGACACAGAAAGACAATTATCACATGTACTCACTCATAGGTGGTTTTTAAACATAAAGCAAAGAAAGCCAGCCTACAAACCACAATCCCAGAGAACTTAGACAACAATATGGCCACTAAGAGAGACTTACATAGATCTAATCTACATGGGAAGTAGAAAATAGAAGAAGACAAGATCTCCTAAGTAAATTGGGAGCATGGGGACCTTGGGGGAGGAATGAAGGGGGAGGGGAGAGGCAGGGAGGGGAGCAGAGAAAAATGTAGAGCTCAATAAATCAATTTAAAATGTATAAAAAAAGAGAAATTCCTCCTTTTAGCGCTTACCAGAACACTGCTATTGGCGATCAGCAATGCTTCAGCACCACCTTTCTGGGCAATTTGGGCTTTTTCAAGGACGTGGCAGGATCCCCACTGTACCACCACTGCTTTGTTCTTTATGCCATCAGGAGGAATATCAGAAGGGTGGCACAGTGGTGTGCCAGTCAGATTCATCAAGCTAAGAGAAGTCTGAAAAGAAGAAATGTTTTTAATAAGACACATACCTCATTTCACCTAAGAGCATTCAGCGATGACACACTGAGGCCAGATTAGTGCAATGTCACTGAGTCACATGCTAAAGTACAGTTATTACTCATATTCAATATTTTATTATGAATAATTATCATGTTATTTACTTACTGCATTTTCTAGGGAACTTGGAAGCCTTGTCCATTTGGGGTTATAATGCATGCAATAGTCCTTGGAAAGTGAAGATGTGCCATTTGCAGACGCATGCAGGATGGCTTCCTGAGCAGCTGTCTAAGATACAAACAACAACTTTCATGATGGTGATCATAGTTAGGCTTGCCGGCAATAACAGATTTCGATGAAACTATTTATATGCATGTCTGAGCACATTTCCTAAAGAGGGTGAGACTTCTGATGAGTTTATTTACTCCTATTTAAGCAGCTCAGGAATAATGAAACCATACAAACTTGTCTGGGGCTCATTCTTTGAGAAAGATGGCTCACTTTCTTACAAGATTCTATGACCCTAAAACTATGTTTGAAGGGCCACATCGGGGGTTGCTATGACATAATAATGCCAGCCTGCCTTCTCAGCCTGGCACTTTCCTCACTACTTTTATGAGTTATGACTTCATAGTTCACACTCATGCAGAAGAATGGACTCCAAGACACTCAGCTTGTCCCACCCTTAGTATTTGACAAGTACCTTTCCCTAGGGTTAAAGAGATGCAAGAGTACTTTTAAGCATTGTCTGTATAAGATAATCATTTTCACTCTAGTCTCCGGGAGCTTTCAACTGCCTATCCAGATACACCAATACAGAGTTTAAGAGAAAAAACTGCCTGCTGGGTGACGGTAGTGCATGCCTTTAATCCCAACACTCGGGAGGCAGAGGCAGGTGGATCTCTGTGAGTTCAAAGACACCCTGGCCTACAGAGCTAGTTCCAGGACAGCCAAGACTACACAAAGAAACCCTGTCTCAAAAAAAACCAAACAAAATAGAAAACAAAACAGGAGAAGGAGGAAGACAAAGAACGAAAGCTGGCAGCGGTGGCCCATGTGAGGCAGAGGCAGGCAGATTTTCCTGAGTTCCAGAGCAGCCTGGTCTACACAGTGACTGGTAAGGAGGCCAGGGCTACATACAGAGACCCTGTCTCAAAACAAACAATCAAAAATAAATAAATAAAAAACATAAAAGAGAGCTAGAAGAGCCGGCAAGATGGCTCAGTCGGTGACCGCAATTATCACCAAAAATGACCATCTGAGTTTGATCCCAGGACCCACAAGGGGGAGGGAGAGAAATGACTCCCATGAGTTGGTCCTTGAGCATGACACATATGCCCTGACACACACACACACACACACACACACACACAAATAAATAAATAAATACAATAAAAAATAACTTTTAAGAAAGAGCTAGAATACTTCTTTTTGTCTTATTTCCCATTGCCTAGAAAGATAGGGGAAAGGAACAAAGTGATGGAAGAGAATAATAATAAAGAAAAAATGAGGAGCCGGGCGGTGGTGGCGCACACCTTTAATCCCAGCACTCGGGAGGCAGAGGCAGGCGGATCTTTGTGAGTTAGAGACCAGCCTGGTCTACAAGAGCTAGTTCCAGCGCAGGCTCCAAAGCCACAGAGAAACCCTGTCTCGAAAAACCAAAAAAAAAAAAAAAAAATGAGGGGCAGGAGACATGCAGAGACATCCTCAAATGTTTAGTGTACTGCTTCTGTCACCCACCTCCTTCAACACAGGTTCTTCCCATCTTATCTATGAGCAAGTCTGTCTCCAAATCCACAAGGAAGAAGAGGTCCAGGGAATGGGTCAGCAGGTGAAAACACAAACAAGCCTAATGACCTGCGTTCCATACCTGAGCCCCACATGGTGGGCAGAAAATAAAGCCTGCCAAGTTAACTCTTGACTTCTACCATGGGTTGGGGCACGGGAATGAATGTGTGTTCAGATACACAAAAGCATACACAAAATAAACAAAACGTACAAGCCTTTGTAGCAAAGCACACATCCAGTTGGTTTCTCAAGACAGGGTGGCTCTGTGTAGCCCTGGCTGTCCTGGAATTCACTGGGTAGACCAGGCTAGCCTGGAACATAGAGAAATCTGCCTGCCTCTGCCTCTCATGGGCCACCACTGCCTGGCTTTCCTCCTCCACCCCGCCCCCCCTTTTATGTTTGCTTGTTTTGTTTTCTTTTGGAGACAGGGTTTCTTTGTGTAACCTTGGTTGTCCTGGAATTAACTCTGTAGACCAGGCTGGCCTTGAACTCATAGAGTTCCACTTGCCTCTGCCTCCCAAGTGCTGGGAATAAAGGCATGTGCCACTACCACCTGGCTTCATTTTTCTTTTTAAGGTGATTTCTCAGGCATTTTGTCGTAGTGACAGGAAGTTGGTACCATGAAGGAAGATTGTTGCTTATGACTATAGCTAATAATACAGCTCATTAGCCACTGAAATTAGTATGCAGAAGAAGTCTGGAGGTTTGGAGGAGCAAACTAGAGAAAGCCTACAATGCTGTAAAAAGAGCTTAACGAGGCCATTCTGGACAGAGAGCAAAAGAGCAGAATGCTGAGAACAATGCAGACAAAGGCAGGCTCATGAATAGATGGGATGATGACTCTATCTGGAATTAGGCAATGCATCGTACATTCTGGCAAAGAATTTTTCTTCATTTTGTCCATACTCTGACTCTCTGGGAAGCTGAGTTTAAAGGACTAACCCATAAGAGGTCATGTCCAGGTAACAAGGCATTCAAACTATCACACAGTTATTACTAGATGCTTTTAGTTAAGACTTATGATGAGAATCAGGAGCAAAACCACTACAAAATTTGCAATTTGTCCAGAAAAGGGACATACTTAAAGTTGCGACCACGGAAATATATCGCCCATCCACCCCAACCATTAAAAAAGAAATACCGTATTCCTCATATGAGAGGAGAATGAGCTTCATAGGAGAAGCTCAGTTTGTAGAGCACTTGCCTACCATCATATGAAGCCTTGGGTTTGAACTTGGTGGTCCATGTCTATAATCCCTGCACTCAGGACAATTAGAAGTTCAGGGTCATTCTTAGGTAGCTCAAAGTAAGCCTAGGCTACACAAGACCTTATTAAAAAAAAAAAAGGCCTAGTACTTCACACAAGAGCATATTTACAGTTTGCTAAATATGTCACCTATTATTCTATCCATGCCATTAGATCTTCCAAGTTCTTGTCTAATAACCACAGTGTGGGTTTGTCGATTCTTTTTCTTTGTTTTGTTTTTTTTAAGACAGGGCTCCTCTGTGTACCCTTGGCAGTCCTAGAACTTACTATGCAGACCAGGCTGGCCTCAAACTCACAGAGACCAGTCTGCTTCTGACACAGAGTGTTAGGACAGGCATGTGCCACCACTGCCCAACAATGTGGTTTATCAAGAGTTGATGTATTAGAGCGCTAAATATTAATTTATCGTGAGGAAGGATTAGTGAAACTATGATATAAGTATGTAAACATCATTTTTTTCTTAATCATCTTAAGAGGTTCAATGAAATGAGCGCTAAGTTTAGCACATAAATTATAAGTTCAGGGCATTTACCCTCTGAGTTTTCTTTGGGAACTCAATGTCACTTGTCTGATTATTCAGTATACACCTTAAACACACAAAGTAATGCTTCTGTGTTGTTATTTCTCCCCTCAAAATACTTTTTGTATGATTTCTTTCCTGTATGATCCTAATGCTGTCTAGCAAAGTTCCCAGAACACTAAAGCCTACATTTTTTTTAAATAACAGTTTTGAGCTTAGACTTTCTCACTGACCCTTTAAAGCCCAGAGTAATAAAACATAGTCTTTCAGAGAAGTTACAGTTTCTCAGGGTAATGACTGCACACACTGTTAACACAAGTGCACAAACAACACTGATAAATATTCCCAACCTGAACCTCCAGAAAAGAAAGCAAATGGAAACAAAATCTGATTTCCTGAAAGCTAGCTTCTGGGTCACCCATTAGAACTCAAATTACTTGATGCTGAATTTTAAAACATTACTTCTGCAACTATGGGTATGTGTGCACGTATTTTTTTTTTCTTAACCAGACTTCTACCCCTTTAGACTACAAACTAAAAATCTCCAAGGGCCACTTTCATACTTTCTTTTTAAAGGGATTTTAAAGTATGCCTATAAGAAAACAAAAGCACAATACAAATCCCCACAGTATAATGACATGCACCTTACAGAGAAAGAACTGTATGGGAATGGAATGAAAGCATTCAGATATTCATATAGTTATAGAGGGAAATGTATGTGAACACAGTTAACTAAAGAGCACTCCAGAACGCTAACACCTGGAACCCAGTCCATCCCTGCCCCCCCCCTTTTTTTTCCTGGGCAAAAAGCAGCAGTAAGAAGGGTTACACAATAAAACAGAAGTTAAACTTTTTAATTAAAAAGAAAATGTGCCTGAACGCCGAAAAATTATAGAGAGCTTCAGGACCAAGGTGAAAAAAGCCCTCCACCCCTGCGAGTTACTCCCGGGGGTTCTAGGCACAGCCAGGTGATAATGCTGGGACCCATGGGTGAGCACAGTAAGAGGACCGGAAGGGGGGGAGGAGAGGGGGAGGGAAGGGGGAGGGGAGGGGGAGGAGGGAGGAGAAGGGAAAGGGAGGAAGGGGAGGGGAGGGGAGTGCGGCTCTCACCAGTCCCAGCAGGCAGCTCCAGAACAGAGCGACCACGGGAGCGTGCGGCAAGTCCAGCAGCAGCCCCATCCCGCGGGCGGGCAGCTGGGCGTAAGAGGCGCTGGCGGTACCCGGACCTCTAGGCTGCAGCCCCGACTTCCTCTTCCGGCCCCGCCCGCGGAGCGCTGGGCTGGGACGCTGGGCGGACGGTCGGCTCCGGGCGCTGCTCCTTGGAACAGCCCTTTTAACTGCGTAAATCCCCGGTTCCCGTCCGGTTCCCTCTAACTGCGGCCGCCGCCCATTCCGAGCTACTGCAGCTTCGGGTTTCAGTTTCCCTTCAGGCCTCTGCCACGTAGCCTCTGAGCCAGCTTCGCAAAGCTGTAAACCAGACAAGGCCCCTCTCCACGCTTGAAGCACAAATCAAAACTCTTCCTCTACAGCGAAGTTTATGTCATCTCACCCCTGGCTTCTCTGTTCTTAGTCTCTCTATTTTCCTACGCGTTATGACCCTCGAGCTGGGTGTTCCTTGGTCGGTTTACATGTCTTTTCCGTCGAGTTTTCTAGTCTCTATTCACTTTTTTTTTATTTTGTTTTGTTTTTGTTTTTTGGGTTTTTTTGTTTTGTTTTGTTTTTCGAGACAGGGTTTCTCTGCAGCTTTGGAGTCAGTTCTGGAACTAGCTCTTGTAGACCAGACTGGTCTCGAACTCAGAGATCCGCCTGCCTCTGCCTCCCGAGTGCTGGGATTAAAGGCGTGCGCCACCACTGCCTGGCTCTGTTCACTTCCATACTATGATTTGTTTGTTCTCTGCATAGCTTTGTTTTTGTTTTGCTTTATTGACACAGGCTATCTCTACATATCCTTGGCTACTCTCCAAGACCAAGCTGGCCTAGGACTCAGAGATCTGCCTGCTTCTGCCTCTGAAGCGCTGAGATTAAAGGTATAAGCCACCATACCTGACTCATACTCATTTATCTATGTATTTCACATGCTGCTATTCAGTTAATGACAGGGAAGTGTCCCTCTTTGCTTTGTTGACCACTTTTTCCTTACATATAAAATATCCAGCGTATACGAGGTCGACAAATATTTGTTGAATGACCAAACCTGAATAAGACAGTGTTCCTGGTACCCTAAGGGAGGTACGGAGCAAGGGATACAGACGTGTGAGCAAACACTGTCAAGGCAAACAGGGACCTTTCACACAGTGCTATATAAGGATCAAAGGGAGGTAAAAATAAGGCACCAGAGAAAAACAGCAGCCTGAGCTGACTGTAGCCGACTATTAATTTCTATGCAAGTTCATTTCAGAGAGGCAAAGGAAACCACTTCCAGGAAGGAAGCATTAGTCTCAAGGCCAAGGGAGGCACTGGCGAAACCACAAAACTCGAACTAAGCTGAAACTAGGAGTGGTGGAAGGTGAAATGTGAGAAGAGGCTGAAACATAAATGAGTTGGACAGCTTGGAACTTGAGACTATCCGCTGGATGGTGGGATTCACAAAAATTAAATAGAACGATGCCGCGACACACAATTTCTGTTTGGGGAGCTCTCTAGGGCTGGTGGGGTCACAAATAAATTGAAACTGGGCCACAAGTGGAAGCCAAGGGACAGACAAGTACAGAAACAACCCAGGCAGAGCCATGGGAATGCTAGCTCTGAGAGTGTGGCAGAAAAGAAATGGGGGGAAAAGAGACGGGTCAAAAAGAGTTGTATCAAATTTGCAAAGCTGAAAAGGAGGGAAGAGTGGTTTCCCAGAATCCTCTGCTGGGCCCTTTACTAGAATGGATGCCAAAGGAGAGGTAAGAGTGGACAATGCCTTTGAAAGGTTGCAGAACACTGAATTGTGAATATGTGCAGGTTGATAGGAATGGTAAGGACACAGTGAAATGATATCCTGACTGAACTCGCACTTTCCTCCTGGCCAGGGTGCCAGGAGTCCTCTGAGTAAAATGGCTACTATGAAATACATGACTTCATCTCTGAATATTTTGGAGTATTTTTTCTCATGCTCCTTTGCCTAGTGAGTCTCTAAAGTGATTTCCCAGAGCTATCTGAAGAGCTCTGGTTTTTCTGCCAACATTCTTATCCTCCTTGTTGGAAAATTTGTGCTTGCCTATGTTATAACCTAGTTCCTTGAGCAATCTCAATTTCTCTGTGGGATTTTTCTTTACATTAAAAATTTCCTTATTATTATTGTGTATATGGATGATGTGTGTACACAGCCAGAAGACACACGGAGTCCATTCTTTCTGTCCACTTCTGCGTGGGTCCTGGGGATGGAGCTCAGACCAGCAGGCTTATACAGCAAGCCCCCTTACCCACTGAGCCATCTAGCCAGCCTCATGTATGTTTTCCAGGTTAACAACTGTTGATGGTCTGCTTGTTCTGCCTTCTTCACACAGTTGTAAACATGTCTCCATTTCTTCCATGACAAATGTTACTCTGGAAGTTGAAAGAGGAGGAGGAAGGTCTAGAAGAAAAGTAGAAGTTTCTGGTCTCAACTGTCAGCACATTTCATCTTGATCCTTCTGCCAGAATGTTTCCTCTTCACTCCCAGTCCCTGTAAAGGATGAAGGAAAGGAAAAGAAAGCTGACAGGCAAACGGGAGAGTGAAGGGCTCTTGTTTAATGTCTTTATTTCTGGAAAAACGGCGAGAGGTATGTTTGAAGTGTACGGTAGCACATCTTTTGCCTGTGTATGTCAGAGAGGGGAAGGGTAGCACATAATTTTGGTAAATGTTTTTCTTCTCTACAGAAACTATGTATAAATACCCAACTGTAGGAGATAAGTGCCATTAGATTGAAGATTAACTTGGTTTGTAAATAGGTTTGGTGCATAGAAATCCTTCCCATGATAAAGGTATTTGATGTTGGACCCTTTCTATGTTCTAGAAAATGGGTAGGAAAGATGGTTTTTCTTTTACAGAAGAAGAAATTGCCAGATTTATGTCAAAAGAGAAGTTGAAAGCCACTGTCCTGGCCCTTGCACTACCTTCTGACAGCCGACAGGACACATCGGGCATACTGATGACTTGTGCTGGGGATGATTGCTTCAGTGTAGGGCAGTGGTCCTCGGTCTCAACCACTTTTAGAAACCTTTGAGGACACTGATGTTTGAGCTAGTCTTCCACTCTCTACTGAGATCCTAAATATTGTTAATCCAGATGTGATCAATATATCCATATTTTTTAAACATTTCCAGGTCTAATAAACAGCCAATCTTGAAAACCTTTCCTTCTTTAGTGTTTTAAATGTGCGGCTCTGGACCAGGCCCCTGATTCTGCAATTTCAGTCTCACCTGGGAAGTGTAGGCAATCCCCGCTGAATTCCCACCCAGGCCTATTGAATCAAGAAATCAGAGGATGACCTTTAACATGCCAGGGACCCCATACCATTTCTAAATTTAGCTCAAAACAGATCTTAATCCGAAGTGTAAGAGCTGACCTCCAAAATTGTCTTACAGAAACATACGTGAAGTGTAGAATAATCTTTACACTGTGTGAATGTATGTCGCTGTGACCAGTTTAATAAAGACACTGACGATTTGGGCGCAGGGCCCTGCCCGGGTACTGGATTTTTTCCAAGCCCAGCCCAGCTCCCCCTTCCAGCTGCGGGGTCCTAGGACCTCACAAAGCAGCAGGCTCCAGGGCTAAGGTTCTGGGGACCGGGGAGTGAGAGAGGGAAGCAGGGGTTATTTGTCCCAGGGAGCTCCATCCACCAAGCCAGAGCTTCATCCACCAAGCCCGCACTTTTGCCTCTGAGATCCTGGAGTCTCAGGTGGCCCTGATCTAGTCCCAGCAGAAAC
>JAQHUG010000051.1:673394-684800 GCA_028555095.1 Dicrostonyx torquatus | reverse complement strand
CCTGCCCCATCTTAAGGAAGCAGGGGGAGGGTGGTGGGGTAGTGGGGGAGCGGGAGGGCCAGGAACAAGAGGAGTAAATGTAAATTTTTCTTTTAGCAATAAAAAAAAATAAAGTATGGCCCTTAACACATAATAGTAGATGTTCATTAAATACTTGAATAAATGAATTAGTCCTTTTTTCCCTTTGAAAAAAAAAATAAAGACACTGGCTGGCCAATAGCTAGACAGGATAAGGTTAGGGGGAGAGCCAGAGAATGCTGGGAAGAAGAAGGGCAGAGTCAGAGGAGTCACCACTCAAATGCAGAGGAAACAGGACATGTACAAAAATGGGGTAACAAGCCATGAGCCACGTGGTAGAATTTAGATAAGAAATATGGGTTAAATTAGGTTGTAAAAGCTAGTTAGTAACAAGCCTCAACTATTAACTGAGTTTTTATAATTAATATTAAGCCTGTGTGTGGTTACTTGGGAGCAGCTAGAGGGACAGAAACAACTGCCTACCATGAAGAGCATTTTTGTTTTGATTTGTTTTGGTTTTTTTCGAGACAGGGTTTCTCTGTGTAATCAGTTTGGCTGTCCTGGAACTCCCTCTATAGACAGGCTGGCCTCAAACTCACAGATCCTCCTGCTTCTGCCTCCTGAGAGCTGGGATTAAAGACGAGCACTACCAGTGCAGAGTTGTAAGAATCTTAATAGCTTTTTGTTAGATGAAGATTTCTAAAATAGGATACTGAAAGGGAAAACTATACAACAATAAAATCAAGAAATTGATTCACCAAAATAAAAACTTGTGTTCTTTGGAAGATATTCTTTTTTTTCCAAAAAATATTTTATATATTTGTGTGTGTATGTGCCATGTGTGTGAAGGTGCCCACAGAGATGAAAAGAGGCCATCAGATCCCCAGAACTGGAGTTATAGGTGATTATGAACTGCCATGTGGGTGCTGGGAACTGAACCTGGGTATTCTGCAAGAGCAACCATTGCTGTTAACCACTGAGCCATCTCTCCAGCCCCTAGGAGACACTCTTAAAGTCATGAAGAGTGCTCTAGATTGGGAGAAGACATTTGTAGAACATATACAATAATAATAGCCATAAAAAATTGCCAGGTAGTGGTGGCTTACACCTTTAATTCCAGCACTTGGGAGGCAGAGGCAGGAAGAGCTCTGTGATTTCCAGCCTAGTCTACAGACGAAATTCCAGGACAATCAGGGCTACACAAAGAACCCCGTCTCAAACAACAAAACAAACAGGAAACAAAAACTCTGTAAGAGGAGGCACCTATAATATCTTCTATGTTCATCTATGACAGAATTTCCTATTTGTAATGACTGAATCCATTTTCATTGTGTGTTTATTATATTATCAACTATCTGTTAAATATACTTTGCTTCTCTTTGGTTATATATATGCATAATACATAATTTTACATCCATCCAGGTTCCATGTATGAGAGAAAAAGCATGCAGTATTTATCTTTCAGTGTCTGGCTTACTTCATTTAATATAATGTTTTCCAGTTGCATCCACTTGCCTGCAAATAGATGATTTTTTAATGCATAAAATTCCATTGTGTATCACATGAATCACATATTCTTTATCTGTTCATCCTTTGATGAATACGTAGGCTGGTTCCATCTCTGGCTGTTGTGGTTAGTGGTATGTTGACTTCGACTCCCGTGGGCATGTGCACCAGTATGATATACTCAGCTAATAGACTAGACTCACTTTCAGTTTTTCAAGTAACATCGCCCCTAACATCAGTGGTGGGTATACAAATTTACGTTCCTCCTAGTAATGAATAAATTATTGCATTTGTTATTGTTTGTTTTCTTGCTGACAGCCATTCTGACTGGAATAAAACAGAATCTTTGAGACAGAGTCTCATTCTGTAGCTCTGGCAGTCATGGAGCTCACCTGCTGGCCTTGAGCTCAGAGATCCATCTGCCTCTGCCTCCTGAGCGCTAGGATTAAAAGTATGAGCCACTATGTGTGGCTGAAACACAATCTCAAAGAAGTTGTGATCTGCATTTCCCTGATGCCTTGGGATGTTAAACACTTTCAAGTATCAATTGGCTACTTGTCTTTCTTCTTTTGAGAACTGTCCATTTGCTTAATTAGTCCAGTCATTCTGGACTAATCTGGCTTCTTAGTATTTAACTTTTACAGTTCTTTATATATCCTGGATGTTAATTCCTGGTCTGATGTGTAGCTGGCAAACATATTTTCCCCCTCTGTGGGGCCTGTAGTATAGGCTATGTACTCATTCTGTTAGCTGTTTTGCTGTAAAGAGGATCCTTAAATCCCTGTTATCCCTTCATTCAATTCTTCAAATTATTTCCCATGCTGCTAGAGTCCTATACAGGAAATCATGCCTATGCCTCTTATAGGAGTCCTATACAGGAAATCATGCCTATGCCTGTTATAGACACTTTGGCTGTTTCTGGTTCTTAGCTATTGAGAATAACTCTTTGGTGAAAATGGGGATGCAATCATCTCTTCGATACACTGAGTTCAGCTTGGCTATATGCCCAGACCTGGGGTTGCTGAATATCCCCAATTGCTCTTTAGTGTCCATGTTGTTGGGGTTATGTATGCATGTATGTATTCATATCTGAATTCAACTTTCATGAGACAAAGCAAAATATTACTGTTTCAATGATTATTTGGCACTCAGTCTCAGTAATTATCTTGCTGTTTGGTGAAATGGAAACTCAGAGTTTCCTGGCCCTTCTTGTGGCAGAGGTTATCAGGCTTCGTTCAAGTACTTTCTTATCTGACACCTGCTTATGAGGCATTTCTCCTTGAGCAGAGCACATGACTTGAATGTTTCCTGGTTCGCAGGCATGAAGTGACATGAAAGCAAGCTGTCCACTCAGCTTTTGTCACTGTAAGCTCTGTTTTCTTGCTCATTGTTCTCTGGAGCTATCTTCTCTGTGGAATCATATCAATGGAATAGATGCTTCCTCCATTAGAGGTAGCTTTAGCATTTTAAGTCGGTAACAGAGAATTCTAAAAAGAAGCATTCAGGAGACAGAAAGGAGGAAGGATTTGATGTGTTACATGAGTGAATGTAGCATGTCACTCAAGGTGGGAGGACACATCTGAGATGGCCACCCCTGCCTAGGAATCTTTGGTTGGTTGGTTGGGTTTTTTTTTGTTTTTGTTTTTGTGGGGCAGGTGGGTATGGGGTATGTGCGTGAGTCTGTGTCAGTGTATACCGTGTGTGTGTGTGTGTGTGTGTGTGTGTGTGTGTGTGTGTGTGTGCAAAGAAACTAGAAAATGGTGTCACGTCCCCTAGGGCTAGAGTTACAGAGTCAAGCTCAGTCAAACCACTGTGTCATTTCTCCAGTCTTTTCTAGGAATCTTTATTAACTCTTGGCAAAGAGATACCCCCCTCTTAAGGCCTGATGTTATGTTCTTATGCTGGTTTCCAACTTGCTATGCAGCCAAGAATAATCTTGCACTTCTGATCCTCCTTCCTCCATCTCTAGAGTACTGATATTTCTGGCCAGCATAAGCTACCTGAACAGGTTTTATGTCCTGCTAGGGATCCAACCCAGAGTTTCATTCATGCTAGGTAAGAACTCTTCCAACTGAAACACATTCCCAGTGCATAAATGAGGCCCACTTAATGAATGCAAAGTCATATGAACGTGTAACAATGTCTTTCAAACTGTTTTTTGTTTTATATTAGTTTTGATTTTTGAGTGAGGGTCTCACTCTGTAGTCTGGGCTGGAACTTACAGTCACTGTCCTGCTTTGCTTTTTAATGGAAATTACAGCCATGAGCCCCATGCCTGGATATTTCGTTTGTTCTTTATTGTTGTTGAAAATCTTTATATATTAGCCATTTCAATATATTTGAACAAATTTTATGAGGTGAATTATCACTCCTATTTTTAAAATTTGTTTTTATTTATATTACATTTATGGATTGGGGAGTAGATGAAGTCCAGAGCGAATGTGTACAGTTGACATAAGCAACAGCCATTGTCACAGATCCCAGTGCCACAGATCCAAGGGAATTGCTAGGCTTTACCATGGTCCCAGCACAGATGTTGACAGGATGTGCAAGAAATACCAACTACAGCTTCCACTTTCTCCTGGGGGTGGTGACTGCAGGCTCAGGCTGGGTAACCTGCCTTCTCCTTCAGCTGATAATAAACACACTGAGTTTCTTTTTCTTTCTTTTTTTGTTTTTTGTTTTGTTGGTTTTTCGAGACAGGGTTTCTCTGTAGCTTTGGAGCCTGTCCTGGAACTAGCTCTTGTAGACCAGGCTGGTCTCGAACTCACAGAGATCTGCCTGCCTCTGTCTCCCAAGTGCTGGGATTAAAGGCATGTGCCTCCACCACCTGGCTTCACACTGAGTTTCTAGCAGCTGGCTCACCTCCATCCGAGCACACCGCCCACTCAAACCCAGATTTTCTCTGTCTCTATCTGTTGGTCGGCTCTACATTCCCTGTTGCCCTGGTCCAGTCAATCCCATGCTGTGCAGTTAGCAGCAGTATGGGTGTTTTGTCGGCATGTATGTGTGTGCATCACACGCATGACAGATGCGCACAAAAATAAGAAGAGGTTGTTGGATCCGCTGAGATTCAGGAGTTACAATGAACTGCCATGGTTACAGTGAACCATCATATGGATACTGGAGTCAAACTGGAATCTTCTGGAAGAGCAGCCAGCATTCTTCAGCACTGATCCATCTCTTCAGCCCCTACTCCTATTTTTTTCAGATATGAACACTGAGTGGGAGAATTACCTATATGAAATCTCCCAGCAAGACATGCAGAAAGAACTTAAATAGAGTCATTTCTAGTCCCATGAATCTTTCTATAGCTCCTCAATGAATATTTAGAAAATTAGAAGTTTTGGCTAATAATTAAGTATTTTTTGAACTTGACCAAAGTTTCTCTGAAGTATCTTCTAAAGCATAGGTAGGGCAATCTTCTGTGGAATAGCTAACAGGCAGAGTTTCTCTGTGTCTGCTCACAAATAACATGGAGATATATTATTAATTATAAATGCTCGGCCAGTAGCTTAGGCTTGTTACTAACTAGCTCTTACAACTTTAATTAACCATATTTCTATCTATATTCTACCATGTAGTTTGGTATTTTATCTCAGTATGGCAAATTCATCTCCTCCTCCTCTGGACTCCCTTCTTCCCAGTGTTCTCTCTGTCCCAAAAATCCTGCCTAGGTATTGGCCAGTCAGTTCTTTAATACTAATGAGAGCAACACCTTCACAGTGTACAGAAGGATTATTCCACAGCAATAGCTAGATTTAGTTTCAAACAAAATTAGTTTGGATAACTTTTTCCTGTTCTTTACTCACCCTCCAGATTAGGCTTTACTTCTAAAGGCCAAGAGTTGGGCTAAAGACGTAGCTTACTGTTGGAGGGGCATTTGTATAACATGCACAAGACCCGGTATTTGATCCCCAGCAGCACAGGCAAACACACACACATGTCTTTTTGTTGATAACAAGAAGAAAACTGCACTTTTCCGATTCAATATTAAGATGATTTTTCAGTCATTGTGACTTTTTTTTGGCCTTTTGAGACAGAGTTTCCAGTCCTGGCTGTCCTGGAACTCACTCTGTACACCATGCTGGCCTCAAATTCACTGAGATCTGCCTGCCTCTGCCTCTCAAGTGCTGGGATTAAAGGCGTGTGCCACCACCTCCCAGCCATCGTGACATTTTTACTGTCGTTTTAGACAGCTTTCAAAGAGAGGTTTAAATGATCAAGTAAGTCCTAATAATAGTTTGGTTTCTCATCTTCTGGGACATATTTTTACATTTGGAATAACTATAACCTGGTTCATGCATAAGACAACGTTATAGAGATTTTCATACAGAGACCTGTATTTTATATGAATGAATGATTTTCATTTAAAAACATTTTTATTTTATGTATACCAGTGGTTTGTCTGTATGTCTGTATGCACACCACATATATTCTAGTGAGTGCAAAAGTCAGAGGAGGGCATCAAACCTATAGAAATGAAATTACATATGGTAGTAAGCTGCCATGTGGGTGCTGGGAGCCAAGCCTGAGTCCTCTTTAATACCGCAAGTCCTTTTAACTGCTTACCATCACTCCAGATCTTGAATGAATTGTTTTAGAATAGAGATTCTATAGAGATAATCTATTGCAGGCTTGAGTTCTGTTGATCTTATCATTAAGACATAACCTGGCCAGGTGGTGATGACAAACACCTTTAATCCCAGCACTCAGGAGGCAGAGGTAGGCGGATCTCTGAGTTTAAGGCCAGTTTGGTCAACAAAGCAAGTTCCAGGACATTCAGGGATAAACAGAGAAACCCTGTCTCAAAAAACAACAAACAACAACAACAACAACAACAAAAAGACATAAGCAGAAACCAGGTGGTGTGACTCATGCCTTTATCCCAGCACTCAGAAGGCCCAGTTTGAAGCCATCATGGTCTACAGAGGAAATCTAGGGCAGCCAGGACTATGCAGAGAAGCCCTGCCTTGGCAAAAAGAGACATAGGCAGAGATGTTACTGCCATCATGGATCAGTGAGACTCCAAGGTGCATTGGTTGACTTTAGATAATGCAAAAAGGAAAACCTCAAACTTCTCAGGCAGAGCCCAAATCTGTTGCCCAAATCTCTCTCTGACTCCAGGTAAGTTAACATGGTTTTCTGGGTGGGCACCGCAGTACTTTCTATTGGCATGCTAAGGACTACTCCAAGCTTTTACAACAGTATTTTTTGCTTGTTAGTTTTTTTTGTTTGTTTGTTTGGTTTTTTGAGACAGGATTTCTCTGTAGCTTTAAGTCTGTCCTGGAACTCACTCTGTAGACCAGGCTGGCCTTGAACTCACAGAGATCTGCCTGCCTCTGTCTTCCGAGTACTAAGATTAAAGGCATATGCCACCACCACTCAGCTTGATATGAAGTTTTAGATTAACAAACGATCACTCAAAGCAAGTAAATGCAGTCAAGCACCTTTTGGTGAGCAAAGATACTTTTAGGTGTAATTGTTGCACAGTAATTTACCACCTCATGACATTTCTGCTCAACTTTCCTAAGACCGTTTCCTAAAATGGTTGCTTGCAGGCCCAGTTTTGACTACTGAGTTCACATAACAGCTCCAATTACATGTAAAGTGAATGAGACATGTTTTGGGTGCTCTTTTCACTCAGATCTGTAAGAACATGAGTTCATTAAAATAAATTAACATTGTTTTGTGTTTGAGTCAGGGTCTTGTTATATAGCTCAGCCTAGAATTCATGATGTAGCCCTGGTCTGGAACTAGCAATCCTCCTGCTCCAGCCTCCCAAGATTTGAGATGAATTACGTTAAATCAGTATTATCAACTGTCTAATTTGGCAGGAATATGACCTTCATAACACAGTGTGTAGGCTGACCCCTTCCTGGACTTCTTTGTTGAAAATATAAAGCACATAATTGTATTTCCTCATTAGCAAGCCTTGATATTACTAGCCATGCCCTCCCTTTTCGCATTTATCATTAACTTACGTCTGCCTTTCTGTGTCAGGTATACATGCCAGAGATCATGTGATAGGGCTATAAGTTATGGCTGCTCTAGTCTAGGCATCCATGAGACACAGGGTCAGTGAGTACAGATGGTCATTTTCAGCCACTTGGATCGCTAAGACGGCAACATCAATTGAAATGAAAAAAAAAATGGTTTTTTTGGTGGTGACTCACTGTCATGAGATGTAGACTTAAGGTTTACAACAGGTAATTCCAAACCCATGATCACACAGACCATGGGTAAACTCAGTGAGCCACAGTACAAAACCTAGACGAGGGAAAGGCCCTTGTAGGGAGAAGGGAGAGTTAAAAGCCATGGGAAGGAGTAAGAGACAGTGGGGCCTGAAAGCAATCAGAATGCATTACATCTATAAAATTTATGGAGAAAACAAATTTAATTCATTAAAGATGTGAAAAATATATCAGTAATGAAAGAGTGAATCTCAAGAGGTAGGGAGGGTGAGGGTTTGACAATCAGCAGTATTCTCTACACATTTAAAGATAGGAGAATCTGCATAGTCTAGGTTTTTTCTTTTTTGCGTATTATAAGTTTTTATGAGGGCTGCTTTCTCTTCCCACATCACATTTGTGAAATTCATCCATATTGCCGTACAGGGAAGTAGACCAAAAATTTTCGCTATTCCATTTGGTGAATATACTCCAGTTTGTTGTCTGTCTTTATTTTGGCTAATACCAAAATAAAAAGCACATTTTTTAAATTGTTACTGTTCAGGGTGTTACTATGTAGCCCTGACTGGCCTAGAACTAGGGATGTAGACCAGACTGACTTCAACTGCCTGCCTCTCCCTCCTAAGTACTGAGGCTAAAGGTGTGTGTTACTGTGCTCAGCCCCAAAAGCACTTACATCAAATTACCAAGTTTTATTGTCAAACCAGCATTTGACCCCTAAACTTAACATTGTTCTGTTCTTTCTTCCTGGAACACCTAGTTTCCATTACCTATTTCTTTTTCTTATTTTAATTTTCATTTTTTGAGAATTTTCATTTTTGAGATAGTCATTTATGAATGCAATATGTATTTATATAATTTTCCCTTCAGTCTCCTCCCTCAAACTTCTCCTGTACATTCCCTTACTCTCTTACTCCTGTCCTCTTTAATTATTATTAACATATATGATAATACCATGTCCCTTTAGTATTGCTCAAGGGTATATGTGTTTGTCTGACCACCCAGGATTCGATAGCCTATCAAGGGGCTCGTTCTTGCAAAAGACTGATTTTCCCTTTCTCATTACCCATTAATTGCTTGTAGTACTTCATCTTGGGGTGGGATCCCATGCTATCTCCCCCATTCACTTTGGCCTGTCACCTGGTGCTCACTGAGCAGGTCTTATCTAGGCAACTGTATTGTTGAGGTTTCAGTGGTGTGGTTTACTTGTCTCATATAGGAGCCATTTCTTACCTCGTGGCAGATATCCCATGTCTCTGGCTTTACAGTCTTTCCACCCCCTCTTCTGTGATGTTTTCTGGGGTGAATGTATAGTAGTTGTATTGTCGATGGATCGATTCATGAGAGCTCCTCACTGTCCATTGTTCTTTGCATTTTGACAAGTTGGGAGTCTCTATAATGTCCCTGTCTGCTACAAACAGAAACTTCCTTGATGAAGGCCAGGAGCAATAGTTCCCTGTGAGCATAAGGATAAGTATTTAGAGAACAGTTAAAGTCGTTCTGGTTTAGGGAAGTGTCAACTGTAGGTTCTTCTCTAGGGTTTGTGAGTTATGGGTAATTGACTAGGTTTGCAGTACTAGGAACAAATCCCTCCTGTTGAACAGGTATTAAGTCCAATTAGACAGATGTTCCTTACCTCTAGAATATAAGTGCCACTACGGCACTTTTCAGGATCTCTTGCCATACTGTAGTTGTAGGCTGACTATTGATGGCTTGTTCTCTCCTGGCAGCTAGCTTAGCTCCTTCTGAGACTATGACAGCCAGTCCTCAGGGAAGTGGCTTTGAGACCAGATGCGACTCAATTCTTCCAAGTCCTGTGCCTGAAGTGTGTAATGTCTGCAGCTACAGGGACTTACCTTCTGTCTCTGGGAGGCGCCAAGGCAATAGCAATAGCTTACACTCTTCTGGAAGTCTCTTAAGCTCCTCTGACCAACAGCTCAAAATGAGGTTTCCCGACACTGTGGTTTTTGTTGGCTAGTCTATGAATTTGGTACTGCCTATTTTCCTTTCTTTTTTTTGTTTGCTTTTTGAGACAGTCTCTTACTGAGTACCTCTGAGTGGCTGTAACTCCATGTGTAGATCTACTCACAGAGATCTGTTTGCCCTGCCTCTGATTGCTAGGATTAAAAGTGTTCACCTCTGTACCTGGAGCCATCACCCATTTCTTAGTATGGGTCATTCTTATTGCTCATTTGTACGCTCAGGCTGCAGCACCTCCTCCAGGAAGCACTCCTGCCCTGGCTCTGTGTTCTCAGGAGACTTCAGGGGAAGCTGTGTCTCCCTTACTGTCTGTATTAGTCTCAACACTCAGCACAGAACAGGGATAGTTTTGTTTTAATGTTGCATTTTTACACACCCTACTATATATTCTGCTATTTGACAGTGGTTTTTCTATGTGTCAGACTAGAGCATTGCTACTGTTGTGAAGCCAGATTAAGAACAAGTCTTTACTAGTGCAGTAATTGTAGTTTGGTGTTAAACACTTTCCAGGCATGTGGGAGGCTCTGAGCCTCATCTTCATCATCACAAAAGAGCAAAACAACACATACACATACACACACAGAGACATACAGACATACACACAGAGAGACATACATAGGCACATACAGACATATACACATATACAGACATACACTCATACAGGGGTGAGGGGAGGGAGATAGGAGGGTACTTGGTTTTTTCCTACCTAAATTTCTTTACTTTTATTTGAATAATAGGCTTGTTTCTTTCCTTTCTAGGACCCATGGATGCTTCTCTGGTTTAAAAGAGAGAGGGAGAAGGGTGCTCAGAAGGAGTGGGTGGGTTGGGATGGTGCTTTATTGATGATAAGAATTATTCAGGATCTTAGCATAAAAAAAATAAATATTTTTCCACCCCCAGTTCACACCCTCTGTGGTCTAGCCTGTGCAATTCCTAACACAAGAAAAGGGGAAAGCCAGTCAGAGCAAATCAAACCACACAAAGGATTGTCTCACTTTAGGATCAATGTCCTGGCGGGTAATCAGCCCAACAAAAGTGTCTAGTTCATTCATGGAAAGCGATGTGGTTAGAGAACAGTAGAGGAGTTTACTGAAAAGTCACAGTATTGGGGGACTCTTGGGCTCCATTTCCTTGTTCGTTACTGATTGACTCAGAGTCTGTAAAGCTGAGACCAGGACAGCAACGGATATGGACATTCTTAACCTCGTCACTCATTTCTCCACTGCTCTTCTTCACAACAAAATATGATCACTAGACATTCAGGGCCCAGGGTTGGGGGCAATTTAAAAAAATCCAGTAAAGATCTCTTTACTGGACTGAGTGAGAAAGACGAGAGTTGAAGGAACTAAGGTCTTAGAGCTTATGGGTGACGGCAGAAAGAGACAGGAAGCTAGCCCATGAAGGGTCTGGAAGGGCCCTGTGAATGCTAGGGGCAATTACAGTTATTTTACAGGTCTGTATTTTCAGCTACTCAGGAGGAAGAGCAGAGAATTGCCAAATTCAAGGCCTGCCTGGACTATAGAGTGAGTTCAGGGTCAGACTGGGCAAGACCCTGTCTCAAAATTTAAATTACAACATTTAAAAGGAATTGGGAGATAGCTTAGGGATTAGTGCTTGCCTAGTCTATGAGGGGCCCTAGATTCTATCCTGAGTAACACACACACACACACACACTTATACTCACATACATATGCGCATTCTCTCTCTCTCT
>JAQHUG010000051.1:639516-658215 GCA_028555095.1 Dicrostonyx torquatus | reverse complement strand
AAATGAACTACACAATCACAATACCTTAATCAAGATCAGAAATATATATAACAAGATTTACCTTAAACTTATATCAATAAATCAAAATTTATACCAATGCAAATTATTCATATCCATATCATCTCCCCCTTTAAATGTAAAAAAAAGCATTTGTAAGCAATATTTGGGAATATGGACATAGTTATTTCTCTCCAAACTTCTTCCTGCTAAATGGGGGTGCTGTTAATTAGGTCTTTCATGGTATAACCTGTGTGGCAGGTACATCTCAGTCGGCAGTTGAGTGAAGTAATTTTCTGAAGGTGTTTACAGCAACATTTCTGGAGGGCATGGTCTATCATACTAGATTGGTATAGGATAAATCCACAGGTTCTCATCCTCTATGAAAACAAAAGAAGAACTACTTTCTGAAAGCATCATATCCTTAGACCCAAATTGTGAAGCAATAACACCTTTATAATATCCATGCTGGTTTAGCTTGGTAGACCATACAATAAAATGTCTCTCTGTACTTAGCTCCTTCACAGGCAAAAAATTTAAAGAAAACACAGTAAAATACATAATTCAGATATTCTGTGAATTTTCCATGTTTACATGGCTTATTTATTTATTTTTAATCTGTACCTATCTGTAGTCTGTCTCTTTAAAGATTTTACCTTTTTTAAAAGGCATTGTTTATTTTATTACTATATATATATTCAAGCCTACATAATTTATCTAACAGTATGAGCCATTTAGAGGTCTTTCATGTCTGAATCTGTCATATTATGTATCTGTAATTCTTCACTGTACAGGAGCAGTTCTTAAAAAGCTAAGCAGCTTTTAAAAACTTTAGCTTGTGCCATGTAGGGGTAATTAAGGTACCACCTGTTTCCTGCCCAGTCTAAACCTTAAGTGTGCTGTTATCATGATAATTATGATCCTGCCTGAGATTAGCAAGCACCATTCAGCATGGCAGAGCCACTTCTGCCTTGAAGTCAGTTGGGCCTCTGAGCTGCGCTGTTCCAGGCACACAGCGAGTCCAAATTGTCATCAAGCAAGCAAATCGAAGCATTTTACTCAGAAAACCCCATTGAAATGCTCTGTCTCCCACAGGAGCCAGAGGTCACGCTGGCGGCACAGACTGTAAACTGGTATCTAAAACTGCCAGTTTCTAGCCGATCTGATCCTGCTGCCTATCCAGACAGGAAGAGTGAGCCATGGTCACAGTCTCAGCTGCTTTACTCCTGACATTGGGCCCACAAATGCTTCATAGCTGGGAGCTTGTTAGGCGGCAGGGCCCAGGAAGCCCCGTTCTAAAACCGCCACAGCTTTTACTGAGTCAGGAAATCTCTCTGTGGCACGCCATCCACAAACAGGAAAAAACTGTGTTAAATTCTCTCCTTTTAAAGCCCTCTCAGGTTTTTAAGTGTATTTAGCTGGCCACATTGGAGCACCAATCTGTTGTAATTAAGAGGTGCGGGCTCTGTTCCCAGCACCTGAGAGGAGTGCAGGCCCTTTTGTTCCTTCTTGCCCAGCTCTTGGCTGCCAGCTAGCTTATGTCCAAAATAACCACACGGAAATTGTATT
Source organism: Dicrostonyx torquatus (assembly GCA_028555095.1). Taxonomy (NCBI): domain Eukaryota; kingdom Metazoa; phylum Chordata; class Mammalia; order Rodentia; family Cricetidae; genus Dicrostonyx; species Dicrostonyx torquatus. The sequence continues at coordinate 656,649 of JAQHUG010000051.1, read as the reverse complement.
AAATATATTACTGTTGCAATAGGTGGGAGCAGCATGCTGTGTCCCACCTGGCTCCCACACGTCCACATGGCTATACCCGGAATATACAAATTACACACAAACTGGATTCATTTAAATTACTGCCTGGCCCATTATCATTAGCTTCTTCTTGGCTAACTCTCACATCTTATTTCAACTCATTCTTTATAGTCTGTAAGTCACCACGAGGTAGTGGGCTTACTGGGAAGATTCAGCATGTCTGACCCTGGCGGCTTCATGGCGGCTCTCTCCCTGACCCAGTCTTCTTCCCAGCATACTGTTCTCTTTTCCCCGCCTATCTAAGTCCTGCCCTATCAAAAGGCCAAGGCAGCTTCTTTATTAACCAATGAAAGCACAGAAATACAGAAGAACCCTCCTACACCACTGCCATACGCTGTGAACTGCCTATCAACCACCTTCTGTGTTTCTACCCTCTACTCCTCCCTTCATTTACTCCATCTCTTCCTTTCTGGTTTGTCAGATGGCAATGTGTCCAGTCTCAGTGGAGGAATCATGTTTGTAAACACATCAGTATGTGAGGGCTTGGAGCACAGTACACATCTTGTGACCCAAGAAACAGTCAAAGATCACAGAGTAACAGAGTAAGAGTAAGCTTCTTGGGATGCACATCTGTTGTAAGTGGGGGAGAGGTACGGGTTGTAAGTTCCCAGCGCCTGGCTCCCAGCCCCCAGCCACTGGCCCGCTCAGCCACTGGTTGCTTGCTTATGCCCGAAATAACCACATGACAATTATATTCAATTAAACTCTGCCTGGCCCATCATCACCAGCCTCTTCTTGGCTAACCCTCACCTCATAAACTAACCCATTATAAAAGTCTGTGTGTCACCATGAGGGGATCATTCGGCATGTTTGACCCTGGAGGCTTCATGGCGGGAGCCTCATGGCGACTGTCCACTTCCTTCTCTCTTCCCAGAACTTCCGTTCTGCCTACTCTGCCCACCTAAGGGCTGATCTATCTTACAAGCCAGGCAGAATCTTTATTTAACCAATTGGAGCACAGAAATACAGATGAACCCTCCTACTCCACACATCAGAAAGATGAGAAGCATCCTGGTCCTGGAGGAAATTGTGGAGCTGCTGAGTCAATCCTGGAACCACCTACCGTTTCGCCTATCATTATGTAAGTAGGCAGTCCTCCTGTGGCTTCTCAAATCTGGTGTGCAGACAGGCACCAACACCATGTTTGGTAGCTTATCATGCAGAGCCTTTCTCCCTCTTCCACGTGCTAAGTTAGAATCTGTGGGCTCAAGATCTCCAAGTCTTTTGGTTTCTTTTTTCAATTAACTTTTTAGTAGATTTAGTATTAGCCAGTCTCTGTGAGTTTTTATTGCTTGAAATTGGATCTACCCTAATTGATACCATTGTTGGTCAGGTCAGCTTCATGGCATATAAGCCTCTTTTTTCCACTCTGCAAAAAAAAAAAAATGTTTCAATGCTTAAATACGTCCATAAAATGTATATACACAATGCCTGGCATGTGTCAAACATTCGGGGTTAACTCTCTTCCTGGAGCTGTGCAGAATCCTCAGTCTGATTCTATTTTCTAACTTGCCTAAACTCAGTAAGTTTGTTTGTTTGATTGATTGAGATAGAGTCTTTCTCCATAGCTCTGATTGTCCTGGAACTCACTCTGTAGATCAGGCTGACCTCAAAAATCACAGAAATCCTCCTGCCTCTACCATTTGAGTGCTGGAATTAGAAGTGAGTGCCAACATGCCCAACTTAAGAAAAAGTTTAAAACATGATTACAGAGACATGTCATACTAGGGAATGTGGGCTCTTTGAAACCTTGCACACTGAATTCATCAAAACTCAAAACTAAGGAATTTGAAGTCTTTATTCAGCACAATAGAGTACTGTGTGCATGTACTCCAAATGCAGTAGTGTATACAGCTATACCTCATAAAATATAAAGCCTGAAAATCATTGACTTACTTGGAAAAGCAAAGTAATTCTTTTATTTTTTTTTTTTGAGACAGACAGGGTTTTTCCTGTGTAACAGCTCTGGATGTCCTGGAACTTACTCTGTACACCAGGATAGCCTCGAATCCACAGAAATCTGCCTGTCTCTGCCTCCCTAGGACTGGGTTTAAAGGCATGCACTACCACTACCAGGCTGCAAAGAAAATTCTTAAATCCTAGGAACCTTAGGCACTACCAAGCTAAACACTATAGTATCAGGACTAATCTGTGCAAATGGAACTCAGACTTGTGAAGAAATGCCAGTTACTAGGATAAGGCACCTCAAGGCCATAAAATACTGTGATGCCATAGCCTTCTTGGGGGTTAACACTGAACAAGCCCCAGGTTGGGTCATGCACTCGGGAGGCAGAGGCAAGCGGATCTCTGTGAGTTCGAAACCAGCCTGGTCGACAACAGCTATTTCCAGGACAGGCTCCAAAGCTACAGAGAAACCCTGTCTTAAAAGAGAGAGAGAGAGAGAGAGACCCTGACAATTGGCCCTAGAGACCTGCGGGAATGACTGGACAGCCTCCTTTCCTTTGCCCTATTCTGGGTTCAGAACACCCCTAGGGCAATTTAAACTCACCCCTTATGAGATCCTATGTGGGGGACCGCCACTTCTCACTGAGTCGGGTAGAGTGTATAATCCTGATGCTGTTCTTTCTAGACCTTTATTTGCCCACCTAAAGGCCCTTGAAGTGGTGAGACACCAGATCTGGGAGCAATTGAAAGAAGTATGCATCTCTGCCCGGATCCATGTCTCCCATGTGAAGCAAGCTCCTGAACTACCCAAATTTCAGTATCTGGGGCTTTTAACAACACCACCAGTCAGGAGGCTTGTGTTTGGGGGGAACTAATCACAGGCTGACTCTTACTGAGGTTATGTAATGAGACTCAAGAGACCTAAGACTCCTGACACCAGGTACTTGGTTCCCAGTTTAGATAAATGGTGGGCTTGTAGTACAGGTCTGACACCTTGCTTGTCGACATCGGGTTTTTGTTTTGTTTTGTTTTTGTTTTTGTTTTTTCAAGACAGGGTTTCTCTGTGGCTTTGGAGCCTGCGCTGGAACTAGCTCTGTAGACCAGGCTGGTCTCGAACTCACAAAGATCTGCCTGCCTCTGCCTCCCGAGTGCTACCTAGGGTCTTTTATCATCCAGCTAACACGCTTGAAGATGAATTTGACAAGTACCCAACTGGCTTTCGATGAGAACCTATTTCTCTGACAGTAGCAGTAATCCTGGGCCTTGGGGTATCTGCCTGTGTTGGGACAGGCACCGCTGCCCTCATACAGGCCCCTCAGGACTTTAATGAATTAAGAATAGCCATGGATGAAGATTTGAGGGCTCTAGAACAATCTATTTCCAAACTCAAAGAGTCATTGATTTCCCTCTCAGAAGTGGTCTTACAGAATAAAAGGGGATTAGATTTGTTATTCTTAAAAGACAGAGGCTTATGTGCTGCTCTCAGAGAGAAGTGTTGTTTCTATGTGGACCATTCAGGAGTAATTAAAGACTCCATGAGTAAACTTAGAGAAAGGTTAGACAAAAGACAAAGAGACAGAAGCCCATCAGGGATGGTTTGAGAGCTGGTTTTAATAGATCTCCTTGGATGACTACTCTGATATCTTCCCTTATGGGACCATTCCTAATTTTGCTTCTGCTACTGATTATAGGTCCATGTATATTAAATAACTAATTACCTTCATTAGAGAAAGAATAAGTGCTGTTCAGATTTTGATGTTACACCACCAATATAGCGCTTTTCAAGGTCAAAAAGACACTGAAATCTGGTTCTATGATTAGAACTAGGTACTAGAAGAAGTGGGGAGATGAAAATCCAGATAAATCCAGACCTCTCTAGCAGGAAGAGAAGAGCCAAAAAAAAAAAAATCTAGGTTAGCCAAGTCAGTGACCCTGTTTCAGAAACTAGCTGAAGATAAAGTTAGATTCTAATCTTGAGAATAAACAGGGAGTTACCCCCTTGTGATTACTCTGTTTCAGGAACTAGCTGAAGATAAAGGTAGATTATAATCTTGAAAATAATCTTGATAAACAGGGAGTTACCCCCTTGTGATTATCACTGTTATTTTCAGAATTTTCCAATGACGCCCTCCCCCAACCCCTTTGGATTACTGGGTTGTGGTTTCTTCCCTTAAAAACCCCCTCTTGCAGCTAGGAGGGGCGGTGTCAAACTCCTCCCCTGCGTGGGCTATGAGTCTCGACCCCAGAGCTGGTACTTGTCAATAAACCTTGTGTGATTGCAGCAAGGATGGTCTCTCGTGAGTTCCTGGGGGGTCGAGTTATCCCGAGACTTGAGTGAGAGTCTCTACCCAATCAATCGAGAGGTCTTTCACCTTCCCATCTTTGTCTTTCACCCACCCTGGGGCTCCATGTCTAGGACCTGCTGGCCCTCATGGCCTGTGGGCTACTCAGGGCCTCCCTGCCTGGGACCTAGCTGTCTTTGTTGCCCACCGTGGTCCGCTACCCAGTGCCACCACTTGGGATCCTGCAAAGTTTCTGCTGCTGCACCCCTCAGGGTACTTACAACATTTTATTTAATCCATAACAGTCACAATAATACAAATCAGACAAAATCAAACCAAATCAGAAAAAGCCCAGGTTTAAGGGATACCAATGCTCCGGGGTGGACTTCCAACCCCCCAGAAAGGAATTAGGGGAGGAAGAGACCAGAAAACAACATGTTTGTTCTCAGGGGAATCTGAACTGAGGAAACTCACAGGGCAGGGAGATTGGGATGGAAATTCTACACAAACATTTCTGATTCTTTGGGTATATGTGTAATGATTGTCTGGCACTTTAAAAGAAAGCCACGCCCATTCCTCCTCTGTGTGTAAACTGGGAGTTCCCGGTTGCATGCTCTCTGTCCCCATTGCTCTCTGGAGAGACAGACGGTCTTCTCCCGTTTCCTCCTTCTCTCTTCTCCCGTTTCCTCCTTCTCTCTTCTCTCTTCTCTCTTCTCTCTTCTCTCTTCTCTCTCCCTCTCCCTCTCCCTCTCCCTCTCTCTTTCTTTCTCTCTCTCCTTCTGCTTCTTTCTCTTCATAATCCATCTAATAAATGTTTAACTTTAATATCTGTCTGGTCTCATGCTGCCCGCCGCTGCCGCCATCACCGCCATGGTTCCCGCGCAAGCCGGGGACCAGCAGCCATTGGGATCTGACCATGCGGTCTTGACCCTGGGGACCCGTTACTGGGTACTCTATTAAATATTAATTATAACAATATGGATGCTAAGGGCTGAGGTGAAGCCTTAACCCAAACATTCCAGACTCTTTGGGTATATGGATGCCAGGGGCTGAGATGATGCTTCCACCCAAACACTTTGCTTCCTATTTGTGGATGTCATGTGACCAGATGCCTCAAGCTCTGCCATTTTGACTTCTCTGTCATGATAGAACGCACGCTTGAACTGTGAGTCAGAAAAATCCCTTTACCTTCAGTTGCTGTCGTGGGTATTGCTATAAAAAAAACCACCATGTAGCTTTTTTTGTGGTTTGATTAGTTTGTTTGTTTTGAGGAATGTGGAAGACTTTGGAACTTGGAACTAGAAAAGAAGCTGAATGCTGTAAGCCAAGTTGAAGCAGGAGCATGGAAGACAGTAGCGCTAGGAGGAACGTGGAAGGCGGAGGCCCACCTTGTACAGTCTCAAAGGGAAGGAAGAACTTCAACAGCAACTGAGTGGGCTAAAGGCCATTCCTGTGACGTGAGTGGGGGAGCCGATCTGGCAGTTTCCTGCCCGGCTACTAAGAATTTACCTAAGGCCAAATTAAAAGTTAACAGACTAGTTTCTTTGGTGGAGGAAATGTCTCATGATGCTGAGTCTGAGTGTGGTTACTATTGATTGTCCTTGTGTAGGTCCACACCGGAAAAGAGCAAGTGGGGCAGAAAGAAAGACAAGTGTTTTGTAGAATAAAAGCACTAGGAAGCCTAGCGCCACAGGTATGAGCGGGATGATAAACTGTAATCATTAAGGAGATAAGCCTGGGTAAGGCAGGCCTTCTCTGAACTAGGACAAATGGGAGGATGCCCTCAGGGCAAGACCCCGCCCAGCAGAACTTCCAACACATAAAGGGCAGAATTCTCAACCTGTGTTGGTCTGGACTCCTTTGGGAGCCAAATGACCCTTTCACAGGGGTCACTTAAGACCGGCTGCACAACCAATATTTACATTATGATTCCTAACAGCAGCAAAATTACAGCTATGAAGTAGCAATGAAAATAATTTTATGGTTGGGGTCATCACAACATGAGGAACTGTGTTAAAGGGTCACAGCGTTAGGAAGGTTGATGACCATTGGTCTAAGGAGTTCTCTGCTCCTAAAAAACTACACAAAGCTGCCGCAGCTGACATAGTCTAAGGAGGCCAAGGTCCACCCTAAGCTAGAAGCTGTACTTGGCAGTGTCCTTATGGTGCTGGCTTTGGAGACACGGAAGCTACGAACTAGAGATGTAGATTCTTCCTCTGTGCTTCAGAATATATACATGTATACATATATAATATATGTACATATATGTATATATTTCATGAATGATACTGAGTTTGTGACATGGTTACTATTGAATTCCTTATGCAGGTCTACACTGGGAAAGGGCAAGAAGGACAGAAATAAATGTAATAAATTATAAATAAAATATTTCACTGTGGTGGATCATTTGCTCTTTCAGCTAGACTAGCTAGCCAGTGTTAGAAAAGAATAGTCTCAGTATCAAAAGGCTTTCATTTGTTAAAAAGGGTGTGCATGGCCCAATCCAGTTGAATAAACACACGGGACAGGAAGTTTACTTAGTTGAACCAAAGCCTGTGGTGCCTATGTCCCATCCCACCGGCAGGAGCTCAACCTCGCTCTCTGATGCAATTGGCTAACTCTTCATTAGTGGGAAGCGGGAGGATATACTGGAGGGTCATGTCTCAAGAATGTCCATGGGTTGGGCAAACAGCCACGTACGCAATAGTGTCACAAGTTGGGGGAGATTTGCATGCTAGCCACCTTTGACTAGGGCAAAAGACATTTCTCCTATTTCTCTCCCTCTTTAATATACATTTTTATATTTTTTTTTTTTTTTTGTTTTTCGAGACAGGGTTTCTCTGTAGCTTTGGAGCCTGTCCAGGCTGGTCTTGAACTCACAAAGATCTGCCTGCCTCTGCCTCCTGAGTGCTGGGATTAAAGGCATGCACCACCACTGCCCGGCCACATTTTTATACTCTTGACAGCATATTTTGACTTTCTGGAGTCTCCAGTAACCATAAATTGTTATTATAAGTGACTGGGGATTGTTTGGTGACAGCAATCTCAATCTCAGGAGGAGGCCCCTAACTCAGGGAGTTAATTCCAACTACTTCTAGTATATCTTAAGTCGATCCCACCTTCCTAGGGGTGGCCTTTGGCCAAACTGATTCACCTGGTTCAATTGGAATATTAGGTCTTCATCTAGGCCAGAGAACCTGTGCTCTTAACCAGAAGTTTCTCTTAACAGGCCTTTACTGCCTCCCTATCATTCCTGACATTGTAGAGGTTCTCAACCTTCCTAATGCTGCACCCTTTAATACAGTTCCTCATGTTGTGGTGATCCCCATGATAAGTTTCAAATTCCTGGTTGTTGTATATCCACCATGACTGATGTAATAAGACAATCAAACTGAATTGAAAAATCTAGGTCTAAGCCAGGCAGTGGCGGTGTATGCCTTTAATCCTAGCATTCAGGAGGGAGAGTCAGGCAGATATCTGTGAGTTCAAGGCTAGCCTGGTCTGCAAAACCTAGTTCCAGGACAACTAGGGCTGTTACACAGAGAAACCCTGTCTTGGAAAACAACTCCTGTAAATGGAGACTGCTAATTGGTTTCACGGCCACCCAGACCCAGTTAATCACACAGAAACTATATTAATTACGACATTGTTTGGCCAATAGCTTAGGTGTATCCCTAGCTAGCTCTAACATCTAAATTAACCTATTTCTATTAATCTGTGCATCACTATAAGGTTGTGACTTACTGGTAAGGTTCTGGCGTCCTTCTTCTGCAGCAGCTACATGGTATCTGTCTGACTCTGCTTTCTTTCTCCCAGCATTCAGTTTAGTTTTCCCTGACTAGCTCTATCCTGCCCTGCCATAAGTCAAAAAAGCTTCTTTATTAATCAATGGCAATAAAACATATTTACAGCATAGAGGCGATTCCCACATCATCTCCCCTTTTCTGTCTAAATAAAAAGGAAGATTTTAACTTTAACATAGTAAAATTACATATAACAAAATAATTATCAAGCAAGAACTACAGTTACAATATTTACATCTAATTTATCTTTTATTATAACTAAGGAAAAGTATAACTATCTGTCTTCAACTTCAACAAAGTCTACAGAGGATGCAATATTACCTAAGTAAACAAGAAGCACATTGTAAGCAACTTCCAAAACTCTAGAATTGACAGAGACATCTTGCTGCCTGGACAACCAAAGTTCTTTTATAACATTGGGGCATCCATCTGCAGCCTACAAGCCATAGTATCTGGCAGACTTTTCCATGAATCAGGAAATTTGAAAGATTGTTTTGCCTATATTGGCATTTTGTCAGTCACTTTCTTCTGTGTTCTTCAGAATGTCTAGCAGTTTCTTGGGTGAATCAGGAACCCTGAAGTACTGTCTCACCTTACCTTCTTTAGGCAAGTTCCACAGTCCCTTTTCTGTGGGTCTTGCATGTCCAGTTCATATAGTATACCATCAAGCAGTCCAGACAAGAGTAGTTTTTTGGCCAAATGGCTAGCCTTGTCACATTGAAGGCAAATTCCATAGTGAGTTTCTTCAATGCCCCATCAACCTCTTGAAGTAGATTTTTTGCCACCCAAAGCAGACATGTCTCATTGTTGAGAAGGGCCTAAGTTTTTAAAACCTATTAAATACCATATTCTGTAGGCCTTTGAAGCACTTAAGATTATCTATCTAACTAAAATATATCTCTGTATATCTAGAAAACCTGACTAACATGGCTACAAGTTTGACTATTATAAATTACTATCTATTCTGTAATTTTAATTATACATTATATTTTAAATGACCTGCACAAACAAAATATCCTAATAATCAGAAATTTATATACACAGTATAACAAAATTGGCCTTAAATTTGTATCAGTAGACCAAGATCCATACCAATGCAAAGTATTAATCTCTTTATTATATCTTCTTTATATTTATTTTTTTATAAATTGGCTTTGACCAACCCTTTTAAAATGAAAATAAACATTTATAAACAATCATTTTGGGAATTTGGGCATAGTTTTCTCCAAACTGCTTCCTAGTTTGTTAGGTGAAGTATTTTTAGGGTTCATGTAGACCTTTTGAGGGATCTTGTTCCATCAAACTACATTAGCCTGAAAGGAATCCACAGGTTCTCATCTTCTATGTAAACAAAAACAGAATCTCTTTTCCAAAGTAATATGTCCTCAGACTCAAATTTTGAAGTTAAGATACCTTTAAAATGTATATACTGGTTTAGCTTAGCAGCTCCCAGAATCAAATGTCTCTCTGCAGTCAAAAAATTAAAAACACACACACACAATAATATATATGTATTTTCCATCTTTATGCAGCTTTTAATCTATTACTTTTTAATATTTATTTTATTATTTTCCCCTTTAATCTCTGGCTATCTGTACTCCTTCTCCTCTCTTTCCTAAGCTCATGTACATTTATCCACTACTGTGACCCATTTAGAGGTCTTTTTTGTCTGAATCTTTTTTTATTGCATACTGTAATCCTTTTCTGACCAGGAGTTTTTTTTAAAATGTTCAGCACCATGGCTAAGACTAATTGGCTCTGCCCTGTCCAACATAGCAGAAATATGTTCACTGCCAGCTCTACAAGCCATGAAACTGTAATTCTTGCTTGATAACTGTTTTATTATGTGTAATCTTACTATGCTGGAGTTAAAATCTTCCTTTTTAATTAGACAGAAAAGGAGATATGAGATATCCTTCTGTATATGTGTTGCTTTTTTGGTTGATAAATAAAACTGTTTCAGCCAATTGCTTAGCAGCGTAAAGCCCGGCAGGAAATCCAAACAGAGATATATAGAGAAAGTAGGTGGAGTCAGAGAGATGCCACATAGCTGCTGAAGAAAAAGAATGTCAGAAACTTACTGGTAAGCCACAGCCTCATGGTGATACACAGATTAATAGAAATAGGTTAATTTAAAATGTAAGCTAGCTAGGAATACACCTAAGCTACTGGCCAAGCAATGTTGTAATTAATATAGTTTCTGTGTGATTATTTGCGTCTGGGCAGCCAGGAAACAAAAAAGCAGTCTCCATTTATAAAATCCAGTTTAATGAACAGAGCAAAGTGTTCCTGGAGGGCAGGAGAGGAATCACACAGCAAATACGGCAGCCAGAACTTAAATAGCCAATAGGCATACTCTTGAGCAGCCCTGGGGAGGTGCTAACTCTTGCCAGGCTTTCTGAGAGAGCAGGGTCTGGAGAGAGAGAGAGAGAGAGAGAGAGAGAGAGAGAGAGAGAGAGAGAGAGAGAGATGGGGCTTAGACCTAATCACCCCAGACTCTTTGGGTATATAGGTGTTATAGGTGCCAGGGGCTCAGGTGGAACTTTCACTGGAACACCCCCAACCATAAAATTATTTTCTTTGCTACTTCTTAGCTGTAATTTGCCTACTGTTATGAATTGTAACTTAAATGTCATGTTTTACTATGGTCTTAGGTGACCATTGTGAAAGGGTCATTTGACCACCTCAGTGGGGTTGTGACCCACAGATTGAGAATCACTGCTACAATATAAGCATAGAATCATTTAGGAACAAGATTAGAGAACAGAGTACTCAAAACATTTCTGGTATCTTTGGCCTCCATCAAGGATGAGGCTGCCAAAAGGTACAATTACATTTCTGACATTTAGCTGAGAGAGAAACTGGTTACTTTTGGTGGGGGCTCTTCTTACCATAAACTGCCTAGGCAATTTTAATCTCTTGTTTTTATCATCTCTCCACCCCCCAAAGAGGTAACCCTAATGATGTTATAGAATTGGGTCAATGACAAATTTGCCATTTTTCTGGCAGAATGGGGTGTTGGATGTGGCAGTTGCGGTAACCCTCTGGTTAGCCTGTTTAAAAGACCAGATAATTGTACCTGTAGGTTAGTTTGTGAGGAAACAAAGTCAGCCATGCAGGGTGGGGTCTGGCTTTTACTGGGGCTCAGGAGGGGACCTGTGGCCTGTAGGCTGGTTTCCCCAGAAATCAGTTATGAGAGGGAGTGGGGTCTGGATTCTGGATTTGCTCTCACCAGGATTCAGCTGTATAAGTTGTCACCACAGCTTTTCAAAGAAGGGACTAGATCGCAAAACACAGGTCTTGTCTTCTCTAGTTTGGTCACGGAGTTATTACACTGGATGTCTTTTCATCATGGTGAGACTATAATGTGTTTAAGGGCCTCTGTAGTGCCAACATGGCATTCAGACCAGATCCAATGGTCTAGTAAAAAAGCCCACCTACACTGCATACCCACACACAGCAACTGGTAGTAGTATGGGGAAATTAGATGGTCAGTAGCTGGGAAAACATGGTTATCAGCATCCAGGCTTTAATTTTTGTGAGCAAGTCACATATCTGAGAGAGCAAGAGGCTATCAGTAATGTCAGGGTTCAGTCTGATAACATAACACAGTATGGAAAGAGACTGACTCAGGATCCAGAAGCAGCTCTGGGACATTTGGACAGGTAATTTCAGGGTTTTGTTTATATGGAATAGGATCTAGTAAAGTGGAATGTAGGTTCCAAGGCAGATCTTTCAAGAGCACAGTACATGAGGGACCAGAGCAGGGCAGATCAGAGTGGGATCCAAGGCGCTGGTTTCTCCTGTGTCTGCAGACAGACCATAAGTGAAAGGCCCCTCTATTTCTGGGCAAATATCGAGCCATGGAATCCACACACACAGAAATGAGATTTTAGTAGTCAACCCTTTGCGTATCTTCTTTTTTTAAGATTTATCTATTTTTATTTTCATGTGTATTAATATTTTCCTGGAAGCATGTTTGTGTAAAATGTGCATTCTTGGTGCCCATGGAAGCCAAAGAGTGTGTTTGATCATCTGGAGCTGAAGTTATACCGTTGTGAGCTGCCAAGTAGGTTCTGGGAATTGAACCCCCGGTCTTCCATAAGAGCAATAAGTGCTTTTAACCACCGAATCATCCCACCCTCTGTCTAACTATAAAATCAGTTAGCACTAGTAGAAACAAAGGTCTAACAAGTGTGTGGGGGTGGGTACCTATTCTTGTGCTCAATCTCTCTCCCCTCTCTCTATTTTTTTCCTCTCCTTTCCTCCAACTCCATTGTTTTTATCTTTTAGCATTGGAATGCTGTGGAACAAACTTTGAACACTCTAAATATGTTATATTTATATGTTATTAGTTAATAAAGAGCTGACTGGCCAAGAGCTGGACAGGAGGAGGTTAGGCAGGAGAGCCAGACTAAGGATACGGGAAGAGGAAGGATGGAGTCAAAGGAGCTACAAGTAGACACAAAGGGAAACAAGGTGAATGTGCCCTGTTGAAAGAAGTTACTGCCACATGGCAGGGGGTAGATAAGAAATAAGTGTTCATTTAAAATGTAAGGAGCTAATTAGTGTCAGGCAGTGGTGGTGCATGCCTGTAATCTGAGCACTCAGGAGGTAGAGGCAGGTGGATCTCTGTGAGTTCAAGGTCTACAAAGCAAGTTCTAGGACAGCCAGAGCTGATACACAGAGAAACCCTGTCTCAAAACAAGTGTTACTCAGTAATAAGCCTGAGATATTAGCTGAGCATTTATAATTAATATTAAAGCCTCTTTGTGGTTATTTGGGAGTGGCTGTGGAGACACAGAGAAACTCTACCTACCTTGGAGATCAAATCTAGAACTTGATCTCTGCAACTGAGATGCAACTTTTCATTTTGGCCCATTAAGCCATTAACAAAGCACATCTGACTACTTTACTTGAGTAAATAGGTGAGGTGAATTACTGTCATCCAAGCATGGTGCCTACACACATGACCCACATCTTAAACATATTTACCATTTCTTTACAATAGTCTTATTGAGAGAATAAAATTAAAAGACTAAGCAACTTGTTTGAAGTCACAGAACATAAGAAGATGGTGAGGAATTCATTCTGAAGCTGTCTCAAACCAGAGCTTGTGTCTTTTTCATTATCATCTATCACACTTACGAGCTTTAAAGAAATTAAAAACTAAATTTGTAAAACCAGTAGCCAAAGTTATGTTGTGTAGCTGTGCTATTAGTTATGTTTTTGAGATTCTGATATTCCAAGAGATATAGCGAGAAATCACAGCCTGTTAGAAGGTGTTACTATTTTTTTTTAAATTACAACACTGTTTGGCCAACAGCTCAGGCATAATCCTAGTTAGCACTTATATCTTAAATTAACCATTTCTATTAATCTGTGTATTGCCATGAGGCTGTGGCTTACAGGTAAGATTCTGGTGTCTTTCTCCCTCAGCAGTTATATGACGTCTCTTTGACTCCATCTATTCTCTCTATATATTTCTGTTTGGAATTTCTGCCTGGCTTTAAATCTGCTAAGCCTTTGGCCAAAACAACTTTATTTATCAACCAATAAAAGCAACACATATACAGAAAAACATCACACGTCATCTCCACTTTTCTGTCTAATTAATAAGGAAGGTTTTAACTTTAACATGTAAAATTACATATATAAAACAGTTATTAAGCAAGAATTATAGTTACAATATTTAGCCCATTTACATTTGGCAAATTAAGAAAATTTTCTATCATCTATCCTATCTTTGTGAGTCTAAAGCTTTGTATCTAATTTATTTTTTATCATAATTAAGGAAAACTATAACTATCTGTCTTCAACCCATCAAAGACCCCAGAAGGATATAATATTACTTAAGCAAACAGGAAGTGCATTGTAAGCTGTTGGGGACCAGCCATGACAAAAATACCTCTCACCAGGATAAAGTTGTGAGGATTAGAAATATAGTAAATGATTTGAAGATGCAAATGAAAATAATAAAATGGAGAGACATATAGGATAGTATCAACAGGAAATTTTTCAGTAGGTACAGGAAATTTGCCCATATTTAATTTCCAACTGTTTAAAATACCCCTGACCCCAACAGGTAGAAGTAAGACAAAAGACTGCATTAACATGATACAAGAAAATGAATATACCTATTGAAGGTCTCAGGCTACATTCATAGTTAAACATTCTGCTGCTAGAACAAAAAAAGTCATGCTTACACCCTAGACCAAAACACTCTGTAGGCAAATCACTTCCTGGGTAGAATCCCAAGTTATCTCCATAAAGGGAATTGAAACTTAGTTGGATCCTTAGACTCCTGTTTGAGATAGGAACAGATATACTTCTCTATTCCTGGAGCACAAGGTCTGGTAATTAGCCACACCTGCAGTCAATAACCTTGAGAGATCAAAACTCTCAGAACATCTAGGTGGGGCCTTTATTTGAACCAGAAGCTCAATAACCTTGTAAGTTCCAACTCTCTGACATTTGGTCAATGTGGAAATAGGCTCATAATTCTGGACCTCTACAGTAAGCAACTTCCAAAGTTCAAAAATTGGCAGACGTCTTGCTGCCTGGACAGTCACCCAAAGTTCTTCTGTAACGCTGGAGCATCCATCTTCCGCCTACAGGCCCATAATATCTGGCTGACTTTTCAGTGAAGCAGGAAATTTGAAGATCTGTTCTTCCTTGTACTGCAAAGTTCTTCAGTCACTTTCCTCTGTGTCCTTCGGAACGTCTGACAGTTTTGTCCGTGAAGCAGGAAACCTAAAACACCATTCATCTTTAGGCAAGTTCAGCAGTCACTTTTCTGTGGGTCCTGTATGTCTAGTTCATACAGCATACCATCAAGTAGTCCAGGCAAGAGCAGTTTCTTGACCAAATGGCTAGCCTTGTCACACTGAAGGCAAATTCCATAATGAGTTTTTTTGATGCCCATTAACCTCTCTGAAGTAATTGATGCTGACAGAGCAGACGTGTTGAGAAAAGTATAAATTCTTAAAACATTCTAAATGCCATATTCTGTAGGTCTTTGAGAGATTTGAAGAATAACTATCCATGTGAAATCTATCTCTAGCTGGGTGGTGGTGGCGCACGCCTTTAATCCCAACACTTGGGAGGCAGAGGCAGGCGGATCTTTCTGAGTTCAAGACCAGCCTGGTCAACAAGAACTAGTTACAGCGCAGGCTCCAAAGCCACAGAGAAACCCTGTCTCGAAAAACAAAACAAAAAAAAGAAAGAAAGAAATCTATCTCTGTACATCTAGAAAACCCAACATGACTGTAGTTTGACTATTATAGATGACTGTCTATTAATCCATAATTTTTAATTATACATTACATTTTTAAATGAGCTGTATAAGCATAATACCTTAAACAAGAGTAGAAATATACATGTAACATAATTGATCTAAAATTTGTATCAATAAATCCAAAGTAAAGTGTTCATTTCTATATCATATCCCCTTTTTTTTCTCTAGAAGGACCTTAACTGTGACCATTAACCATTTATAATCAATCCCCTTTAAAGTGAAAACATTTATAAACAATATTTGGGAATTTGAAGGTAGTTTTTTAGACTACTTCCTGCTGATTGGGGATGCTGTTATTCAGGTCTTTCATGGAGTATCCTGTGTGGTTGGTCCATCTCAGCCAACAATCCTGAAGCTGTCCTGTATGTGGGATCACCTGGCCCATCACTTCAGGAGGTCTTGTTTGATCAAACCATATTAGTCAGTAAGGAATCCACAGCTTTCTGTCCTCTGTAAAGTTTTGGCATCTTTCTCCTTCAGCAGCTACATGGCGTCCAAGATGTTACTATTTTGTAATCATATATCAAACAGTCATTCCATTGACTTGACAGTGTCAATCATTTTATCCATATGATGATTCAACTTGGTATGTTTTGTTTGGGTTCCATAAAGTTACAGAGGTGCTCATAAAAAAAAAAAAAGACACAAGCCAGGTGGTGGTGGCTCATACCTTTAATCCCAGCACTCGGGAGGATACAAGACAGAGAAACCTTGTCTTAAAAAACCAAATGCAGACACAATAGAATTAGAGAAATATCATTGCTAGATAAATTAGACCCATCTGCAAAATGTATGGTTGGTTCTTCCTGTGTGGGTATTCTCTGTTTGTTTGTTTTCTCTGTGCTTTTTTTTTTCTGAGACCTGGTTTCTGTGTAGTTTTGGAGCCTGTCCTGGTCCTGAAACTAGCTCTTGTAGACCAGGTTGGCCTTGACTCCCAGAAATCCACCTTCCTCTGCCTCCCAAGTGCTAGAATTAAAGATGTGTGCCACCACTGCCAGGCCTCTTGTTTGTTTTCATTTTATTGTTCCTGTCATCCTACTCAGAGAAGAACAAGCTTCCTGAGGGAGTCAGCAGGAGTTCATAACCTATATTTGCTTCAGGTTTAATGTTTCATAGACCTAGGATGAATTCACAAGGTTTACTATACTGTAAAATTTTAAATTATGGAACACAAAACATTCTTCCTATTTTAATGCTAAAATCCAAACAGTATTAATTCTTCCACTAGGGGCTTGAAGAAGAGAATGAGGAGGACATAAGTCAATGAAATAGAGTTTCCAAAGGAAGTCTGGCATCAGCCTGATGCTGTGGGAGTTCTACCTCAAGGCTTATCTAGCCTAGGGCCAAAAGACCTGGGCTTGCATCACTGGCTGGGTCAGAACAATGGTTTTGAATACAATTCAGGGTTTCAGGGAATACCATGACGGTAGCTTCATTGGAAGCTGAAACCAGAACCGAGCGAAAAAGCTCCAAAGGTGAGTGAAACTCGGTCAGAACTGCCACAGTGTTGTGATTTCTACACTGTACTGGGATTCTTACTGTGGGCCTAGTTCTGATCAGAGACACAAGGTCCAGAAGCTGCCAGTGAGTGTGCAGGATGGCCTGTGGGTGTGCAGGACAACAGTTGGTGTGTAGGACAACCAGGTGTGCAGGATGACCAGTGGGTGTGCAGGATGGCCCGTGAGTGTGCAGGATGACCAGCTGGTATGCAGGATGACCAGTGGGTGTGGAGGATGGCCTGTGAGTTTTGCAGGACAACCAGTTGGTG
>JAQHUG010000051.1:626644-639061 GCA_028555095.1 Dicrostonyx torquatus | reverse complement strand
TGGCCTGTGGGTGTGCAGGACAACCAGTTGGTGTGTAGGACAACCAGGTGTGCAGGATGACCAGTGGGTGTGCAGGACGGCCCGTAAGTGTGCAGGACGGCCCGTGAGTGTGCAGGATGACCAGTGAGTGTGCAGGATGACCAGTGGGTGTGGAGGATGACCTGTGTGTGTGCAGGATGACCAGTGGGTGTGCAGGATGACCAGTGAGTGTGCAGGGTGACCAGTGGATATGGAGGATGACCAGTGGATGTAGAGGATGACCAGTGGATATGGAGGATGACCAGTGGGTGTGGAGGATGACCAGTGGATGTGGAGGATGACCAGTGGATGTGGAGGATGACCAGTGGATGTGGAGGATGACCAGTGGATGTGGAGGATGACCAGTGGATATGGAGGATGACCAGTGGATGTGGAGGATGACCAGTGGATATGGAGGATGACCAGTGGATGTGGAGGATGACCAGTGGATGTGGAGGATGACCAGTGGGTGTGGAGGATGACCAGTGGATGTGGAGGATGACCAGTGGGTGTGGAGGATGACCTGTGTGTGTGCAGGATGACCAGTGGGTGTGCAGGATGGCTTGTGGGTGCGCAGGATGACCAGTGGGTGTGCAGGATGGCTTGTGGGTGTGCAGGATGACCAGTGGGTGTGCAGGATGACCAGTGGGTGTGCAGGATGACCAGTGAGTGTGCAAGATGGCTTGTGGGTGTGCAGGATGACCAGTGGATGTGGAGGATGACCAGTGGATTGCAGGATGACCTGTGTGTGTGCAGAATGGCCTGTGGGTGTGCAGGATGACCAGTGGGTGTGCAGGATGGCCTCTTGGTGTGGAGGAAAATCAGTGGGTGTGCAGGATGACCTGTGGGTGTGAGGATGACCTGTGGGTGTAGAGGATGATCAGTGGGTGTGCAGGACAGCCTGTGGGTGTGCAGGATGGCCTGTTGGTGTGCAGAGAAACTCTTAAAAACTTAGACTAGCTGGAGGAATTCCCAGATCCCAAAGGGGTCTGTCTGGCAAAAATAGGCTTGTGCCCCCCTACATAGTTTAAAAACACATTTAAACTATTTAAACATAAGCCGTGACATCAGCTCTGTAGGGAGGACAAGCATTGATCAAATTAAGGAGGTTTTTATCATAAGCAGCTTACCCTCTGAGATTCACATGTGTGAACATTTGCTCAACTCCAGAAAGTATGTAATTAGACTATCTGATTCTGAGAGGAGAAATGGTATCCTTTGGTTACACTTGTTTAGAAACTTACAGTGTGGACAATGAATAAGGTCAGATCAAACCCATGCATAGCAGTCATTAAAAAAAAAAATCTAAGAGATAGCTGTCTCTGTGACAGAAGACAAACACATTAAGGCTGAAAATTGGGGACAGATCTCAAAACAGTGTGACAAGCAAAGGTAACACAGAATGCATTGGGGAGATTTTTTGGGCTCTGTGGTATTTTTCAGTAAAGTTCAATGTCTTATATTTTCTAGACTCAGGGTAAAACCCGGTGAATAACATTTCGTTGACTCTTGCACAAAGTGACATTTATGCCGTTCTTTTATATCTTATTAAGAAAAAAAAGAATCAAAATGGATGGAATACTTGGCTCAATGGTAGTGTACCTGCTTGTCTTTCCCAAGGCCCAGGTTCATTCTCCAGCTCAGCAAAACCAGCACCACCAACAAAACTGCCTGCCAAGTAGTGCCAAGTCATCAATTGGAAGACAGAAAAAAAATCCATGTAAAAGGTTCCTTTTAGAGCTGATAAAAATGGAAACGAGGAAGATTCCCTTGGCTTTTAGATTGCAGAGAGGGGGTGACCACTTCTCCCTTACCACAGGACTCTGGGTTAGTCTCTGTGCTTCCTAAGAAGAGAGGAAAATGGCCTGATAACCAGAAGACCATTGGTTTCTCTCAGCTGCTCCCAACGTGAACAAGAAGGAAAAGGCAACACAAGGCTGGTAGTAGCATTTGAAACAACAGCTAATACCATTTGCTCAGTGTGGAGCGGGCTCCGTGGTTGTTTCTCACCCATTACCTAATTTAATCCTTTCTTAATCCATTGAGTAAAGGTTTCATTTTACTGATGAGTAAACTAAAATTTAAAGAGAGTAAGCGATTTGCCTGAGGTCACACAGCTGCTGAGTAAGGAAATGAGACTGGGACACACAGCTATCTCCCAAGCTCGTGTTTGTAATAATTGTACCAGTAAGAGATTTGATAAGACCCGGTGTTTTGCAGAGAGAGAGAGAAAAAAAGATCAAGACACTCCATTTTTATCAGCATTTATCAGCCACATTTCTTTTTAAGGGAGGGTTCAGAAAGCTAAATATTGTCATATGGACTGCAGAGGAGAGCAAGTGACCTGTCTGAAGTTATGCCTGTCTTCCCGATTGCATAACCACCCTTTATACAGTCTGTGAATTATACTGCTGGATAATGGACTTTAAATTGCATGTTTAAGTAGACTAAGAAGTCTATAGTTAGTGGGTTATATTTAAGAAACCACAGAGTAGATAAGGCGCACAATTAAAGAATTCGTTTCTTCCAAACCCCCCATTTGTGTTTGGATGTTCAGTTGCCATCCTGTGTGCAGGCAGGAGTTCTGATCCAGTAGCAATGAAGTCTGGCCCAGAAGTCTGCAGACTCTGAGTTATTTACCAGAAGCCATTACTTAACTCACATTTGACACAACTGTTTACGTTCACAGACAATTTTGGGTTACCTGAATTTAGACAAGATTGAATAATCCCTTGAGCAATATGAGGTAAAAGGCAGAATTCTATGTTAGAAATGTCAGCGTACTGGCATCTTAGTTTGGTTGCCCTATGAACTGGACCTCCTGTTGATGCTCTCAGAGAATGTTTAACTGGAGGTGCTTCAGAGCTGAGTGTCTGTTGGAGTGCCTAAGGCCCCCAGTTTAATTCCTAGCACCACAATACATAAACAAATAAGGATGCCAAAGAACTTTTGTTTTGTTTTATTTTGCTTTTGAAACAGGGTCTCACTATGCAGTCCAAGCAGACCCATAACTTGCTATGTAGACCAGGCTGGCCCCAAACTCATAAGTAATTTGATACTTAGTCATCTGTTTGTTTGCTTGTAGGCAATCTCTGACTATCAGGCTTGCCTGCAGCTCCTCTTGCTTCCGCTTCCTATGTGCCGGGATTACAGATGGGCCACCATGTCCAGATGTCTTTAGCTTTTTTTTTTTTTTTTTTTAAGAAACTACCATATAGCTTTCCTTGGTTCACACTTTTAACTTTATTTACTTCATCTCTCTTCTCACCCCCTACACACACTCACTCTCTCTCTCTCTCTCTCTCTCACACACACACACACACACACAGTGCTGGGAACTGAGCCCTGGGCAAACATTGTATTGTGGAGGTATACCCCTTATTTGTTGTTAGTGCTTTCAAAAAATGTATTATTCACAATATGAAATTATTTTTTTCCTTTGGATTTGTCTAGTAACAGTCAATGGGTACCTTGGGTGTTTAATGTATACCATGGAGAATTATAATTACTCTGGAAGAGGTTCACAGCTAAACTAGAATATTCAAACTAAAACAGAACAGCACCAGGTGGCCCTCACTTGTTATCCTTGTACTCAGGAGACAGAAGCAGGAAGATAAATACAAGTTCCAGGTCAGACCCAGCTACATGGGGGTTCTAGGCTGACCATGGCCACATAGGAAACCTAAAATCAAAACAAACAAATAAATTAGAATTTGTGAATTAAATCTTACTAACAAAAATATTAAAACTGAGAACAAATGTGTTTCCTGGGCAGTGTGTATGTATCAGGTATGGCTGGTCTACATTTCAGAAGCACGGTGACATGTAAATATTGAGGAGTCCTTGCCCTCAATGTTGTACTACAGCTTCTCACAACAGATCTGAGAAGGGGATCCTTGGTTCATGAGGGTCAGAGCCAACCTGATCTGGAGTCAATTGGTCTGGAGTCAATCAGAAATATCAACAGCTTTTCAGTCTGCCATTGTCCGTCTTCCATCGGTTTGCACATCTCATGGTGTACGTAGACAGACCAGACAGCACGAATCCCGGGTGGAGCTGAGGGAGAGGTGCCCATCAAACACAGACTACCTTGTAGTTCTTCAGGGGACTCATGACAAATTTCTAGAAGGAACACAAATTAGAAAATGATGAGGAAGTGGGGATAAGGAGTGAAAACTGAAAGGAATAAGGAAGTGAGTAAGTCACAGAAGGAACGGGGAGTGGTTCTAAGTAATTCGTCACTAGGTGAACCTGGACGGTGGCACAGTTTAGGCAAATGGGAAAAGTGTGGGCACGGCTGACCAATTGCCTACTTATTCTTCAAGGAGCTGTAAAGCTAAATGACAAAGATTAATGGCAGAGCTGATTTCTCCCTTTGATAATTCTGGTGGGAAAGAGGTTTAAAAGTATCCATTCGTGTATTTCTTCTTTTATTCCCACATCTTTATTCCTCTTTTCTCTTCAGACTTTCCTAAAATATACAACTGCATATTTGAATGCAATGGCTTAAAAAAATTCTGCTGTCAAGGAAACCTGTTTAAACAGTACTACCAGTGGCTGACTGTGTGCCCAAAGGTTAGTGTGTATGGGGTCCAGGGTTCAAGACCCAGCTCCTCCATATGAACACAGAGAAGAGAAAACAAGGGAAGGACTATATATACTTGTATGAAAATATCCTTCCTTTTTTCCTTTCTTTCTTCCTTCCTTCTTCATTTTCATAAAGTCTCCCTGTGTAGACCAGGCTGGCCTTGAATTCTCAGATATCCGCCTATTTTTGCCTCCTGGGTGTTGGGATAAAGTATGTATTGCCATACGCAGAATCATTATTTTGTTTATACATATGTGTGTATGTGAATGTGAGTGTATGCCGCATGCATGTAGGTGCCCTCAGAGGACAGAAGAAAGCATCGGTCTTCTGGAGCTGGAATTACAGGAGGTTGTGAGTCATCTGAGTTGGGTACTGGACACCTCTCCAGCCCTGAAAATGTTCTGTAACATGGTACCACATATAATGAAATAAAAGAGAGAAAAAGAAACAACAAAGCCAGACATACTCGTAACTTGGGTATAGAAGAACTTTAGAATAAACACGAGTAAGACTGGTTTTCTTCTAGTCCTCTCGGGTGTCTAGAGAATTTGTATGAATTATTGAAACCACTCAGATTTTGTTGGTTAAAAAGCAAACGTGAAGCCAGGCAGTGGTGGTCTCTAGCTTTAGTACTATGGAAAGATTCTAGTTTGAGCAATGAAGAACTTCCTTAGTCATGATGGTTTATATACTCTACACCTAAACTTGAGCACAAGAAATGATGCCACAAACTCCCAAGGCTTAACAATCCCTACAAAGAATCCCTCAAGATAACCTCGGCTGCTCTCTCTCTTCTGAAGACAGTAATGTTCTACGGAGTAGGGAATGTAGGTAGTCACAGATGAAAGGTCATTGTGTGGGGGAAACAAAGTCGTTCGTGTCAGGCAAAGAACACCGCACAACCCTGAAACACTCACAGGCTGAATGTGACGGTTGTGCGCACTTCCTCATTCTCGTCAGAAACTGTGTAGTTGGTTTTTAGGTCTTCATTAATGCCCAAGGTGGTTCTGCCTGTAATACAGTTTGTCCACTCAGGGCCAGGTTCACTCTTCTACAGGCCATTATGTCAACTAGCATGGCAGGAGATGCACTGTTAAGGAAAACAACTAAAAGAAGTTCAAACCACCTAAAGTCAGAACTGGTCATACTTCGGCAAAGACTATATGGTTGAGTTTTTGTGATAGTCACCCCAACCTTAACCCTAATCCTCCCTCTCTCCTCTCTTCCCTTCTTTCTATATTTACTGGAAGCCTATTAGTTCCCAGACACTCTTAGTAGACACTGCACACACAGGACTAAATAAAATAAACCTTGACTCTTGGGTTAGATATGTTTTTTTCCTGTTTCAAGCTTGTTAATTCTGTAATGATATGGTTTGATCCTTATGCCAACTACTAAATATCATGTCTTGGCTCCACACCCATCCTTTCATGTTCTGGTTTGGTGATGTCAAGTGGGGTCTGTGGAAACCATTTTTCTGCTTTGCCCATTGCTTTCTGTTAGGTGCACGATGAATTAAAAGACTTCCTCCTTCCTATGTGTTTCATGCTTTCTCACAGTGGTACCTGAGCTGCTCCGTGCTGGTGGAGTTGGCTTGAACAGGACCCCCTCTGTCGGCTGTATGTTGTTTTACAGCATAGCTTGTTTAACACTTGAGGTTCATCACACACCCTCAAAGATTCCAGTATCTGTCAGCCCTCCTTTTTTTTTCTTTTCTTTTTTTAGATAGGGCCTGAAATTCACTATGTAGCCCAGGTAGGCCTTGAATTCCAAGCAGCCCTCTCAAGTGCTATGACTACAGAGCCACAACACCCCACCTACCTTTCACCCCCTCTTTGGATCTCTGGGTTCCATAGATCTCCTTCTTTGAACAGGCTGCTAGACTTTAGTACTAGCTAAGCACTGCCTTTTTAAAAGGATTTATTTTTATTTATGTATACAGGTGTTATGCCTTATATCTATGTCTGTGCACCATGTGTGCAGTACTCTCAGAAGCCAGAAGAAGGCATTGGATTCTCTGGAACCAGAGTTACAGATGATTGTGAGAGCTCTGTATGAGCTAGAAACCAAACCTGGGTCTTCCAGCCCCAGCATTGCCCCTTCTATTACTCAGTCTCTTTGGCTCCCTCTCCAACCTTCTCAGTTTTAATTATCCTACTCTTTTCTACTCCATGGGTAGAAAAGTCTTCTCACTATATAAGTATGCCTATGTATTGATTTAAAATCTTTATGTTCACTTTTTTTCTTAACTCTTGGGTAACTAAGAAGCCCCTGGTTAATTTTCTTATTATAACTAGTAATCATATCGGACATGACTGGACCCTAGCTGATACAGCTTTGATTTATTTTCTGCTACTCTTCCTTTTTCAGATCTCTTTTTTGTTGCTTTGTCATTTTTAATTATGAACATGCTAGCAACAAAGATTCTTGCATTTTTCTAATCTTTATGTCATGTTTCCAAGCCGTGCTCAGTGTGACACGTGTCCTGTCCACTGTGTGTTCTCTGATGGATCTGTTTCTTATTTGTTGTGTGCTTCATCCCATTCATGTTCAATATCTTTCTCTGGAAAATGGATTTTATTTTTTAATTAGGTATATATGTGTGGGTCTGCAGTGGGTGTTATGTTCAGGTACCTGGGAAGTCTCAAAGAGGGCTTTGGATCCCCTGGATTTTATTGTACTCTCAATCACTGGCTTGCGATAGAAGAACACCTTCTAATATCAGTTTGATGGTTCTTTTTTGGTTGTTTGCTTGCTTGTTTTTTTTTCTTTGTGACAGGGTTTCTTTGTGTAGCTCTGGCTGTCCTAGAACTCACTGTGTAGACCAGGCTGATCTCAGAGATCCTCCTGCTTCCTGAATGTCGGGATTAAAGGCATGTGCCACCACTTTCTGGCCAGTTTGGTGGTTCTAATGGCTAAGAACTACTAACAGAAACAGTCAAATAGACAGTAAGCCCCAGTTAACAATGTTCTTGGATCCAGTCTCTGCTTCTCCTCCTCTGCTTCCTCCTCTTCCTCTTCTAGCATGTGTTTATTTACTCTGGTGTGTGCAAGTGTCCCAGCATGCACATGCCATGGAGCACAGAGGACAACTTGAGGGAACTTGTTTTCTTCTTCCATCATGTGAAGCCCAAGGATCAAGCCCAGGTTGTCAGGCTTGGCAACAGGAGCCTTTACTCTCTGGACCATCTTGCTGGCCCTGATTTAGCTTTGTTTTAAGATTTCTGGACCAAGGTAACATGGAAGGATTCTGTCAAAATGGTAAACTGAGGAGAATCCCTTCATCCCACTCCATCTGGACTAAAACATAAAGGAATGTACAGAGCAAGAAAAAAGATCTAAAGAAATCAGAGCAAGCAGGAGTCAAAGCTTTGCTGCTCACACAGGAACCAATCTGACTTTTCTTTTGAGTTCAACAAATGTTAGGCTGGGAGTTGAGGCTACTGCCCTGGACCTTGAGCCTTTGTAGAGTGGCACACTTACCACTTGAAGAACATGACTTAGCACCAGTTATAATGACACAAATGAGTAACCTAACCTTGGAGAGATGGAAGGAGGAGGATCAGATGTTCAGGGTCATCCTTGGCTACATAGTGAGTTTTCAGCCAGCTTGGAATCCATGAAACCATGTTTTAAATAGAGGAGGAGGTAGGCATGATGGCACACGCCTTTAATTCCAGCACCTGGAAGGCAGAGTAAAACACATCTCTGAGTTCCAGGCCATCCTGGTCTACATGTTTAGTTCCAAGCCAGTCGGGGGTATATAGTGACATCCTGTCTCAGAAGAACAAAAAGTAAACAAGCAAACAAAGTAACCTAGAAATCCAAAAGGCCCCAAACTGCTGCAAATATGGGCCAGTTCAGATGGGAAGAGGATGGTCTAGAAATGATGGAGACCTCAGACTACCTGAGAGAGGCTGGCCTGTACTTGAACTGTGCAAAGAGAAGAGATAAAAATCATGGGATAGTTGGCAGGAATCAAAGCGGTAGCAGCATGGATTATCTTTTTTTAAAAAAATATTTATTTATTATGTATACAATATTCTGTCTGCATGTATGCCTGAAGGCCAAAAGAGGGCACCAGACCCCATTACAGATGGTTGTGAGCCACCATGTGGTTGCTGGGAATTGAACTCAGGACCTTTGGAAGAGCAGGACCTTTGGAAGAGCAGGCAATGCTCTCAACCTCTGAGCCATCTCTCCAGCCCACATGGATTATCTTTATTTGCCCTTTCCAGTTCCTTGTTCAGTTGATTTCTGAGGCCCTCTGTACTCCACAGTTTGGTGGAGCGTTCCAGAAACAAGAAGAGGAGCAGGCAGAGGAAATCAGTGAAGAGAGACACTCAGTAGAGAAAGAGGTACCTTCCCTGAGGGAGCCGAGGAAACAAAGCTGAAAGCCAGATAGCTAAGCCTAGCAAAAAAGGCTGGAGGTTTTGTTTTCTTAAGAAGACACCCTGGAAAGGGCAAAGGTTTGTTTACTCAGGAGACTATAACATGGTCAAAACTAAGATGAAGAAGTGTCAACCACCACATTCAGGACCAGACAGTAACTTGATAATGGCTAACCACATCCCCACCCACAGGATCTACCCATTGAAAGCTCTGACTTGTCACAAGCAAGTTTGCTGATGGCCAAGATGAATGATGCTGCCTGGGGTTCAACAAAGTACAAAGATGCTTTGCCTACCTGGATCCTACACTGGCTCTTGTCCTCCCTGCTTCGGCAGCCAAGAGTCAGAAGGGGTCTCTGGTGTGAGCTATAGGGTCAGCAATCTCTGCCTGGTGACATTCCAGCAGATGGGGACACTTTGGGCAGAGCACCATGGTCTTGAACTATTTTTGTTTTACTTTTTTCTCAAAAAAAACTGTCAGGAGAAATCTCAATGAAATCTCTGTCTTTGTTGGGTTAAGAGGGTTGGGTGGAAGATTGGAGTAAAAATGAACTAGGGTCTAGAGTTGATTTAAAAAAAATAAACAAACATTCTGGACTATCCTACCTACCTGGCTGATAGAGGAGAGTAGAAGACTGAGGAATCATAAAAGTTCAGCCCTGAAGAGAAAATGCATGACTTGGGTGTGTCTGGGGACCTGACACCAGAGAAGAGAAACTGTCAGTCTACACGCTGCTGACAGACAGCTCCTCTGGCTCTGGAGCCAGAGCTGAAGATTCAGTGCTTGTCTTTCAGAAGTGAGCAAGTGTAGCCAGTCACACAGAACCCAAGGGATTTTTTTTTTGGTTAGTGCTTGAAATAAGCAACAAACAAAAACATAAATAAAAATAAATATAAATAAAACCTTATGAAATTCGTAAAACTCCAGTATGTCAATCAAAGTATGAATGAGGGCATGCAAAGAGATGACTCAGCAGGTAGTGCCTGTGAAGTCCTGGGACCTGAGTTCAACTTCTGGGACTCACATGGTGGAAAGAGAGAATTGCAGGGCCATGAAGGCCTCCGCCCCAGGCAAATAAATAAATCAATGTAAAGATTTTGTTTTAAGTACCAATGAAATTCTCCCTTAGAGAGGAAACGTCCATTGCCAGGTGTTGACAGCAACAGAGCTTACAACTTTAGCTGCAGAGAAACTTGAGCCAAAAAAATAGGAAATATGCAGAGGAGTGCATTTAGTTCACATAGAATTTAAAAGACAAGCCTATACCTGCATACTTGCTACAAGTAATGAATAGTCTAGAATTAAAAGGAGGTTGTCTGGAAAGAAAAGATGAACGTATTTCTTACCAGAGAGAAAGCGCACCAGAGCCAGAAAACAGTACCATCTTCAATGTGCTGAAGCCTCATTTTATCTATGTGAATGAGTTACTTTATTTCTAATGATTGTCAAAATAAAAGTCTGTACATTGGTTATCATGCAAGGATAAAAATAATAGAGCTCTTCAAGTGTACAAATACTTTGAGATTTTTGTCCATAGATGACCTGAAAGAATAGCGAAGAATGAGTTTTAACAGGCAGGTGAGCAAACCCAGAAAGAGCAAACAAAAGGTGCGTTGAATTGGGGAATGAGGATCACAGCTAAAATTTGAAAGGTGCAATTTTTACTTATGCCTTGGGAAATACATTTCAACTCCATGTCAAAGATGATCTTGAGAGACAAATTCTTCCATCTTCAAAAATTTTCCAGTAGACACGGAAGTTACAAATGTCATAAGATATATTGGAAACATTTGACATTCTTAATGAGATGCCCAGACTTGGACCCAAAGCCTCATGAACGCTAAAAGAAAAAGAAATGAAAATTATACAGCTGCACAGCCATAATTAAACCTAAAGTTGGGAGCCAAGTGAAAAGGGTCAACCTTAATTTATAATTAGCTGTTTTAAATTCCAGTAACTGCTAATGCTTAAAGTGAAACGGGATTCCCAGTATGAATCCAGAAAAAAAATGACATCAAGCCCAAAACATCTTGAGCTTAAGTCTGAGGTGAGCTGGTCTCATCACCTTTGACTCTCTGTAACCTATCAACTGCTTTCCTGAATTAAAGGGTTTGGAGAAGATTACAATACTTACCGTAGCAAGCCTATATTTCTGTGGTTGTAACGGGAACATTAGCAGGCCTAGGGTTGACCTCAGCTTCTCAACACCGTATCATTTGGTATCTCATTTTGAATGTGTTATTTTATAGTTGCTCCAGCCCTTAGCATTTTTCTTTGTATGAAGTCAGGTGAGTTATTTCAAGGTGGAAGCAGTTGCTCAGATGAATTTGAGCCACGTCAAGGGATGTAGAGACTGGCTATTCAACTTTAGGAAATTCCTGAAGAAACTTACTGTTTGCCTTAAGCTGCCGTTTTTAATCATGAGACCTCCCAAAATCTTGATAAGAAGGTGTAGCTATAAACACTGGTTTCTTTCTAGGCAGCACATATTGTTTGTGGGGATTATGAGACATGACAAACTGAATGGGGCCAGTTTGTGGGGCTCTGCACTGACAGAATTGTGTAGTTTAACTTTGAGCTGGTAAGAAATGGAGATCAGTTGGCTTTCCACAGTAAGCAAGTGATTAGTCAAATAACAGGTGGAACTAAAATAAAACTGTTCTGCTCCCACCTGTGCTCTAGCATCCACATCTGTAAGCGGAGACTGCTCTTTCATTCCCGGTCATCCAGACCAAACTATATTAATTACAACATTGTTTGGCATATTAGCTCAGGCTTCTTATTAACTAACTCCTACATTGTAAAGTATCCCATTTCTATTAATCTGTATAGCACCATGAGGCTGTGGCTTACCAATAAGGTTCCGGCATGTCCTTCTCCTTTGGCAGCTAAATGGTGTCTCTTTGACTCCAGCTATTCTCTATATATATCTCTTCTAGCCTGGCTATATTCTGTCCTGCCATAGGCCAAGCAGCTTTATTCATTAAGCAATAAAAGCAACACATATACAGAAGGACATCCTACATCATCTCCCCTTTTCTGTCTAATTAAAAAAAGTTTTAACTTTAATATACAAATTTTTAATTTAAATATACAAAAATCAAAGGTTTTAATATGCAAAACAGTTATTAAGCAAGAACTGTAATTACACACTTTCAGCAGTGTAGCAGGATACAAGATTAAATAAAAAAAATCAGTAGCCCTCCTGTACACAGATGATAAAAGGGATGATGAAGAAATCAAAGAATCAACACCCTTCACAATAGCCACAAATAGCATAAAATATCTTGGAGTAATTCTAACCAAACAAGTGGAAGACTTATATGACAAGAACTTTAAATCCTTGAAGAAAGAAATTGAAGAAGACACCAGAAAGTGGAAAGACCTCCCATGCTCCTGGGTAGGCAGAATTAATATAA
>JAQHUG010000051.1:614793-625224 GCA_028555095.1 Dicrostonyx torquatus | reverse complement strand
TCCTGAGTAAATTTGGAGCATAGGGACATTGGGGGAGGGTTGAAGGGGGGAGGGGAGCAGAGAAAAATGTAGAGTTCAATAAATATCAATAAATAAAATAAAAAAGAATTGTAGTTACAATATTTATTCCAGTTTCATTTGGAAAATATCATCTTTGTGAATCTTTGTATCTAATTTATCTTTATTGTAACTAAGGAAAACTATAACTATCTGTCTTCAACTCCATCAAAGATTTTAGAAGGCTATAATATTCCCGCAGACTTTTCCATGAAGCAGGAAATTTAAAGATCTGTTCTGCCTTGTAATGGCAAAGCTTCTCAATTGCTTTCTTCTGTGTTCTGCAGAATGTCTGACAGTTTCTTCTGTGAATCAGGAACTCTGAAGGATCATCCCATCTTTTGGAAAGTTCAGCAGTCACTTCTCTGTACTGCATGTCTAGTTCATACAGCATACCAGTAAGCAGTCCAGGCAAGAGCAATTTCTTGCCCAAATGACTAACCTTGTCATACTGAAGGCAAATTCCATAATGAGTTTCTTAAATGCCCATAATCCTCTTTAAGTAATTGCTGCTGCCAGAAGCAGACATGTCTCAATGTCCAAAAAAAGTTCTTAAAACCTTTTAAATGCCATAGTCTGTAGGTCTTTGAAGCATTGAAGATTATCTATCTAACTGAAATATATTTCTATATATCTAGAAAAACCTAACTAACATGACTACAAGTTTGACAACTATGACTATCTATTAATCTGAAATTTTTAAGTATACATTACATTTTTAAATGAGTTGTATAAACATAATACCTTAAAAAAGAGTAGAAATATACATGTACACAATGTAACAAAATTGATCTTAAATCTGTATCAATAGGCCAAGATTCATACCAATGAAAAATTCATCTCTATATCATATTTCTCTTATTTTATTTTTTTTTTAGAAATTGACTGTGACCATTAATTACTTATAATCAACCCCTTTTAAATGAAAAAAAAACATTCATAAACAATCATTTTGGGGATTTGGGCATAGTTTTATCCAAACTGCTTCCTGCTGTTTGTTGGGCAAAGTATTTTTAAGGTTCATGAACACCTTTTGAGGGGTCTTATTCCATCAAACCACATTAGCCTGGAAGGAATTCACAGGTTCTCATCATCTATGGAAACAAAAGCAGAATCTCTTTTCCAAAGTAACATATCCTTACACTCAAATTTTGAAATCAAATTACCTTTAAAATATATGTTGGTTTAGCTTATCAGTCCCCAGAATCAAATATTTCTCTGCAGTCAAAAAATTCAAAGAAAATACAATAATATACACAATCCAGACTCTCTGTATATATTTCACCTTTATGTGGCTTATTTTTTAACTCTATTACTTTTTAATGTTTATTTTATTATCTTTACCCCTTTAATCTATGACTGTCTGTAATCTTGTTTATACTCTTTTTCTTCTCTCTTCCAAGCCTACGTACATATACAGTACATTTTTTTTTTGTCTTTCAAAACAGGGTTTCTCTGTAGCTTTGGAGCCTGTCCTGGAACTACCTCTTGTAGACCAGGCTGGCCTCTGCCTCCCGAGTGCTGGGATTAAAGGCATGCACCACCACTGCCCGGCCAATACAGTACATTTTTAAACACATTGTTACCAGTTCAGAGGTCTATTTTTGTCTGAATTTGTCTTTATTGAGTATCTGTAATCATTTTCTGACCAGGAGCACCCCTCCCCTTTTTGTTAAGTGCTAAGTGCACATGGCTAGGACCAACTCCGCGACTGTCTCTGGCTCTGCCACATCCAACATGATGGAGGCATGTTTACCACCTCTACAAACCATACTCTCTGTCCTAGCTCCAGAGACACAGCGGGTCTGTGTGGCTATTAAGCAACCAGTAGCATGCTGCTCACAAATCCCATTTAAGTACAGGACCTCCCAAAAAGCAAGAGGCATTCATGCAGCCAGCACAAACAAGGAAGCCAGCTCTTAAAGAAGTTGAGCAGTTTTTGCTGCTAACACTGAGTCAGGAAGCCTTCTCTTAAAGGAATCACACCTCTGCTTGCCTCTAGCAAACAAAGTCCACCCCAAAAAAAATGCTGCTACCAAGAAGCTGTGCTTAACTCTGTTCTTTTGTGTCTACAATTCCTTCCCAAGCTCTCTCAGGTTTTATTCGGATGAAGTTGGCCCACTTTGATGCCACTTTGTAAACGGAGACTGCTCTTTCGTTCCCAGCAGCCCAGACCTGAATAATCACACAGAAACTATATTAATTACAACACTGTTTGGTCTATTAGCTCAGGCTTCTTATCAACTAACTCCTACATCTTAAATTAATTTATATTATATTTACATTTATATCAATCTGTGTATTGCCACAAGGTTGTGGCCTACCAGTAAGGTTCCGGCATGTCCTTCTACTTTGGCAGCTACATGGTGTCTTTTTGACTCCACCTACTCTCTCTCTACATCTCTTCCAGCCTGGCTATATTCTGCCCTGCCATAGGCCAAAGCAGCTTTATTAATTAAGCAATAAAAGTAAGACATATACAGAAGGATGTCTCATATCACACATGGGGATTATTTTTTCAGGGGCTGGAGAGACAACTCAGTGGTTGGGGAACTGGCTGAAGACCTAGGTGAATTCCCTTCACTTACATGGCAGCTCACAACCAACTCTAACTTCAGTTCTGGGATATCCAGCGCCCTCTTCTGACCTCACTAGGCACTGCATGTACATGGTACACAAACATATGCAGGCAGAACACCCATACAAATAAAATAAATATATTACATGAAAGAATAAACTTTAGCAGACATTTAGATAAAAATTCGGGGTTAGCCTGTCAGCATGTTTGTGTCAGGCTCTGCCTTCCTTACTGTCTGTTAATGTGTTCTTTGATATGCAAATTTTAACATTTACCCATCTAAAACAAAATTAGAAAGATAGAAAAGCTATCAAAAGTTATAAAACAGAATAATTTTGCTCCTCATTATTCTTTTGGCTAAAGTTATCTTTTTCCTTTTTCTTTCTTTTTTGTTATAAGCCACTCCCTTTTCTTAGCTTCTGTGAATGCACACAATCCTGTTTTTGTCTTTTGCAAGCATTTAAATTTTTAAGAAAAAATAAAGAAAAACATCTTTGAGATCTAGCTGTGGCCAGGCGGTGGTGGCACACGCCTTTAATCCCAGCACTCAGGAGGCAGAGGCAGGCAGATCTCTGTGAGTTCGAGACCAGCCTGGTTTGCAAGAGCTAGTTCCAGGACAGGCTCCAAAGCCACAGAGAAACCCTGTCTCGAAAAACCAAAGAGAGAGAGAGAGAGAGAGAGAGAGAGAGATCTAGTTGTGAAGAAAGATGTCAAAATGCAAATCCAAGCTACTGATGACTGTTGCTTGCTGCCCAACTTCAGGGTGTGTACACATGGAACTTGGTACTAATGAACATCACATACAGCCTGTGTGTATAGTGGCCAATGCCTAAAGTCTAGCCAAATATGGAGAAAATGCTGTAATGTTATCACTTGGAGGTTGAGGCAGAAAGATCACCAGCTCAAAACAAACTGGTTGACATAATCAGATGCTGGCTCAAAAGTAAGAAGAGACAATATCTAAAGCAGCTCCATGGGGTACCCTAAATGTTCTTGTAGCCACACGATAAAAAGTAAAATCAGGAGCTGAGGAGATTGCTCAGTATACAGAGATATTTACTGTGAGGCATGAAAAGCTCAACCTCCCAGCATCCAAGTATAGCTCTACAGGCCTCTAACCCAGCACCACACACAGGGTAGAGGCAGGAGGATGACTGTCAGTTCGGTGACAGAGCCTGTCTCAAGGGAATAAAACAGAGAGTGACAGGGCAAGACACTCAGAGGAGGCCTACACACATGCACACACAGATGCACACACAATCACACAGTCACACACATGTGCACACATCCACATAGAAAGTTAAATAATTTTTTTTTTTTGGTTTTTCGAGACAGGGTTTCTCTGTGGCTTTGGAGCCTGCGCTGGAACTAGCTCTTGTAGACCAGGCTGGTCTCGAACTCACAGAGATCCGCCTGCCTCTGCCTCCCGAGTGCTGGGATTAAAGGCATGCGCCACCACCACCCGGCGTTAAATAAATTTTTAAAAATATTTAAAACACAGCATAACTATTGTCATTTCAACCAGTGTAAAAAATAATTTTTAAACATTGAATTTTTTATTTTATATATTTTTTTGGTTTTGTTTTTTCAAGACAGGATTTCTCTGTGTAGCTTTGGCTATACTGAAACTCACCCTACAGACCAAGCCTGGCCTTGAACTCAAAGCTCTGTCTGCCTCTGCTTCCCAAGTGCTGGGATTAAAGGGGTGTGTCATCACTACCTGGCCAGTATAAAAATTATTAGAGATATTTTATATTCTTTGCCTTTGGATTGAGTCTTTGAAATCTTGTGTGCATTTTTGTTTATAGTTCATCTTGACTTGGAGTGCTCATAGTTCAAGTACTTGAGAGCTGCAGGCTTAACAGTGAGTGCCTGGGAGGCTACTGGACGCACAGAGCAGCTCCTGATTGTGATGCTGAGGAGCATCAGCAAGTTAAGATGTGTGTTCTCACGTGCGAGCGGGTGCACACACACACACACACACACACACACACACACACACACCTCTGCATTCTCTAGGAGCGTAGTTAGAGCAGTATCTGGAGGAGAAAGCAGATTTAGGAAGAGCAGTGGAAAGGGAGTACTGTTTTCACAGCACACAAGTTCTCACTTTGGATTCCCCAGTCTCTACAACTCATTTTTGGCGTTCTATCTGTCTGTCTGTCTAGCTCTCTCCTTATCTCCCTATTTATCTCCCTATCTATCTATCTATCTATCTATCTATCTATCTATCTATCTATCTACCTACCTACTTGCCTGCCCCTCTCTCTCTCTTTCTCTCTCTCTCTCCATCCATCCATCCATCCATCCATCCATCCATCCATCTCTCTCTCTGCCTTCCTCTCCTCCTCATTTGGAGGACAGTTTTTGGTTTTCTGCTCACTATCTTCCTACGCCATAAGCCAGCCTGTTGCTGCTGTGCCAGACCCTTCTAAACCGGTAGCTCTACTGCAGTTTCACTGCCAACTGAGCACCATCATGGCAGCCTTTCCTGTCTTTTTCTGAGACATAGTTTCCCAGTAGCTGTGAAGTCAGTCCTGGAACTTTCTCTAAGACCAGGCTGGCCTTGAACACACAGAGATCCACCTGCCTCTGCCTCCCCAGTGCTGGGATTAAAGATGTGCACCACTGTCACCCGGTGAGCCTTTTCTGCCTTAGCTTTACCACTGACATTTCTTCACTCTCTCTGGAATACTTACAGTTATCTCTGACTCTTTCTGCTCTTTACCATTCAGGAGCTGTCAGAACTATTGCACTTTGCATGTCTATCCCCACTGCTGTACCTAAGCCATCTCCCTGGGGTTTCTATTGGATTTCCTATCCCCACTGCTACCCTTGGATTTCTCATTCCTTTAGCAGACTCACAAGCTGATACATTTATCTGATGCATCATTCACATTGCTTCCTTGTTCAAAACCTCCAGTGGGACAGAAGTAGTGGTGTACACATGGAGTCCCAGTACACTGAGGTTTGAGGGGAGAGGTCCCTGAGTTCCGCAGCAGTCTGGGAAACACCCTAAGTGATGCTATATGAAGACTCAATGTCCCTTAGCTCTCCAGCATTGTTCCCACTCCCATTCCTATTTATTTGTTTATGTTGGGGTTTTGCCTACATGTATGTTTCTTTCTTTTTTTAAAATATTTATTTATTATGTATACAATATTTTGTCTGTATGTATGCCTGCAGGCCAGAAGAGGGCACCAGACTCCATTACAGATGGTTGTGAGCCACCATGTGGTTGCTGGGAATTGAACTCAGGANGGGAATTGAACTCAGGACCTCTGGAAGAGCAGGCAGTGCTCTTAACCTCTGAGCCATCTCTCCAGCCCCCCTCTATTCTCTTTTAGGAAACTCTTTTTTCCTATTTGACATAGTCTAGGAACTTGAGCACGTGACTCAGTCCTGTTTTTTTAATGTGAATTTCTCAGAAATCTGATAAAGAGACCACACCTGCCTGGATACTTACTCACTTGTCTCAAGACAACTATAATAGTCCCACTTTCTGGCCTGGTTCCTTAGCCTTCCCACTGGCTCTGGAAGCTCCTCATATTTTTCCCATATTTTTTTCTTCTGAAGTTTGCTGGGAGTAGCTCCCGATGCTTATAAGCATCAAGCTTCCCAAAGCCAACTGTTCCTTTCTCTGTTGTACCAAGTGTAAGTTTTCTTCTACTCCCAGATGGCCCCATCATCCATCCTCAGCCTTGTGTCCTTTCCTTTACCCAAACCACAGCCATCATAGTCACTTCCTGACACTGAAAAATGCCATATCAATCCTGCCTCTCTCTTTCATTCATCTAACCACATTCATTGGTTCTTCAAGGTTCTGCCCAGGAATGATATTTATTATGAAAACAAATTTTATGTCTTGTTTTATCTAACACAGTCTTTGCCATGTTAGTGTTCAGCGTCTAAGATCAGTTTCCCAGCTAGTATTAGATGACTTCAGTAATCGCAGGACATTTGATGGATCAATTCCCTACCTTCCCAAATGCAATGTTAGACAGTGGGTCAGAAGTCCTTTCTTCTATCAAGCCAACTTTTTTTGTGTTGTATCCACTGGCTCCATTGATGGTTTCAAGATGGCTCGTGAGTTTCTAGGTGCGCGAGGGATTTCTGCTTACACAGTGGAGACAGACATAATATGCAGATACACTTTATCCTTAAGTGTCAGGCAGGTTTCTAACCCAGTGTGCTCATTAGACTCACTTCAAGGGCTTTGAAAAATAACCACCCTGGATCCTCAAATCCCAGGGAGTTTGACTCAATCGGAGTGGAAAGTTCTGGCAAGATTCTAATAAGCAGCCAGAGTTAAGAACGTCAGAGTGAGAAAGTAACCTTTGAGTAGAATCAACTTTTTTTCCGTTTCCAGGAAGAAGCACTTCCCTTCTAACCCACAGACTGGCTCATCACAATGGCCCCCGGCTCATGAACATTTAGACATCCTTCTGCCTTGCAATCAACTGTCCTGGCAGAGAATAGCAGGTTCAGCAATTGGCAAACAGAGACAAGACTGCAAGCAAAAAAAAACCTCTCTTTGGGAATCGGGGAAATGATTGCAAGGACGTTCCTTAGAGAAAAAAAAATCAGAATTCTGTAGACAATCTCCTGAGCAGACAGCCGCGCTTGGTCAGACAGAGTCAGGGAGACAGCAGCATTGTCTTCCTAAGTGAGGAGACATTGGTCATACCGGGAGTGCTATTGAGTCTTCTCAGCCTGAGATGCCCCTCCAGGGCCAAATTGCTGATTTCTTGATGTAGCTTCGGCTTATGGCATTGGGATTTTTAGGTTCTCAGGTCCAAACCATACTCTAAACCTCAGAAGAGCTTCAGGATACATGATATCTACTTAGAGGATGGTACCTTTAAATAAAGTCAACATCATGGAGAGTGTGAGATGGGTGGGCAGAAGTCGCCTCTTACAAAAACCCTCAAAACAAGTTTTGTGTTCTTTTTATCTCTATCAGAATTAATTGAGACTTTTTTTTTTAAAAAAACCCTATCACTCTAGAGAAAAGGCTTCTCAGATTCCAAGAAAATCAGTTGTAAGAAAATAACCTAGACCTCCCCCACTTTTTTTAAGATAAGGTTTCATTATGTTGCCCAGGCTTGCCCTGAACTATCTCAGCCTCTGAAGGAACTGGGTCTATAGGCATGCATCACCACATCCAGCTTTCAAATTTATTTCCATAAAATAAACTATGGAAACATCTTAAAATGAGCACAGTTTCTAATCTCCATTTGTGAGGACCTAACTTTGCAAACTCCATTTTAAAGAAGCATCTTTATTTTAAACCATATAAGGAGCTAGGAGTGGGCAGATCTCAGCTCCATAAATGTGCTGCAATAGCAGAAATTTGAATAGATATCCTTAAAATGGCCAATTAAGAAGATAGGGAGCAGGGCCATAAAATTTAACATGGTCCAGACGTTCTTGGGAGGCATTCTGTCCTTGAAGATACCTTGGCAGTTATTAGTGGCTCTTAGTTAGGGTTTTGTGCTCAAAACCAGAAACTACCTTATCCTATGTACTCCTTACCCAATCCCAAGACAACAGGACATAAACTCCTCTGATTACGGTGTTTCCCCTTTAAAAGTTCTACCCTCCCAGGGCTCCCTGCCACACTTTCCTCACCCACCATGCTAGGGTGCCGGAAAGGTGTTGGTCCAAACTTGTTTGAATATTATTAGAAACCCTCATGTAATTTACATTGGAAATCCAGCTCCGTGAATTCATCTGGGGACCAGAAATTTGGGCATAAAACATTAAGGCCCTGTACTGTATATGACTTCTTCCCACACTGGATAAAAGATGCCCCTGGAATACAACAGCATAGAGCACCAAGGAACAGGCACCGAATACAAATAGATGGGAAAAAAATGACAGAAGCCAAAAGCTCTCTAACTGAAACAAAGATGGGTAGATAGGGAGAAAAATTAAACAAATATGTCAGGCCTTTAATCCTGGCACTCAGGAGGCAGAGGCAGATAGACCTCTGTGAATTAAGGCCAGCCTGGTGAGTTTGAGGCTAGCCTGGTTGACAGAGTGAGGTCCAGGAGAGCCAGAGATACGACAACACAGTGAAACCCTGTTGAAAGAAAGAAAGAGAAGGAGGGAGGGAGGGAGGGGGAAGGGAGGGAGGGAGGGAGAGACGAGGAAAAAGAAACCCCTGCTTTTCCACAACCACAGCGCTCTAATCACTTAGGCCAGTGGAAGATCTATTGTTACACTCCTATTAGAGTTGTCCTTTCTACCAAAAGCAACATGTTTACTGGTCAACCAGAGGGCACCAAGATAGCACACTCCTATAACTTAGCGTCCGGAAGGCTGAGGCAGGAGGATTGCTGGTTCACAATCAAGGTGAGCTACATACCACCCTTTCGTTTCCATTAGCAGATGTCTCGGCCCCTGCAGCTCACGGCGGCGAGCAGGTGTTGACAGCCCGCTTAATGAACTAACTACATACAGAACGGTGGAGGAAAAAGCACGCGTTTGGAAGGTGACGCAGAAAGAGTCTGAGGAAACGGCCCACTTTACCTTTTTAAAAAGAGAGAAAGAATTATAGGGTTGTGTTTTTGTTGTTCTGTCTGAACAAAACAAAACGGCACTGCCCTGGGCATGTTCCTTGGAGGTGCGCTCCTCCGTAATTCGTAGCTCTGATCCTTGTTTGGAGCTTCAAATGCGATATAAACCTCTCTCCTCCCGGGCTGCTTTCTACACTCCACAAGTCTGGATTTCTGCAATCCTCTCTGGGCCAGCCTAACAGGATAGCATGTGTACAGATCGCCTCTGGTTTTCCCTTTTGCTCATCTGCCCAGCAACCACACAGCGCAGAACCGGGCCCAAGGTTTGCAGGGGCCGTGTGGGACCACACTAGCCAGCACCTGTGAAAAACTGCCAGTGAGTGTGGCCTTGCTTTTTGACACTCACTCTGAAGTCTTACGGTGAATAGGATATGGGTGTGATCGATCTTAGGAGAAACAGATCAACTATAAAAATAGGTGCTTTTAAACGCCAAGCATTTATGTGGACTTTATGTGAGTGTTAGCTCACTTATTCTCGGGACGGCATTTCAGCGTGAAACTTGTCACCCTCACTTTTCAGCTGGGGAAACTCAAGTCCTGCACTCTGTCATAAGCCTCACTGCGAGTAAAAGTGGAGACTGAGCTTTAAAACCCAAGGGTGCTGACTTCAAAGCCCACACTTCTCTCTATCTCAACAAACACCACAAAACAAAAATCCGCAGCAAAGGTTGGGCATGGTGGTTCACACCTTTAATCCCACCACACAGGAGGCAAAGGCAGGAGGATGGCTGCAAGTTGGAGTCCAGCCTGGGCTACATGAGATGCCATCTCAAAGAACAAAACAAGGCTCAGAGAGTCTCCAGTTCTCTTCCTATCACATGAAAAAATACAGACGATAACCATGAGTCAGTGGTTCTCACCGACACAAAAGCTTCTAACAACTTGATCTTGGCCTTTCTAGTCTCCAAAGTTAGCAAAAACAACTGTTTGTGGGACTGCAGGTGTATCTTAGCGGTCGAGCCCTGTCTAGTGTGTCCAGAGCTCTAGGTTCAGTCTGAGGACTGCAATAGACAGGCCCATCAATGCATTTAAGAAAGAAATGTTTATTGTTTGCTACGCCTAGTCAACAGTGTATTGTTTTTTTGGTTTTTTTTGGTTTTTTTTATTTTTTTTTATTGTTAAAAGAAAAATTTACATTTACTCCCCTTGTTCCCGGCCCTCCCGCTCCCCCACTACCCCACTGCCCTCCCCCTACTTCCTTATGATGGTGCAGGA
>JAQHUG010000051.1:599300-611703 GCA_028555095.1 Dicrostonyx torquatus | reverse complement strand
GAAGCTGTGGCACTCACCAGGAACCCGCCGCCATGAAAAGGGCTCAACGGTGTATTGTTACAACAGCAGGATTTAAGACAGCAGTGCTTAACCTGTGGGTCGTGACCCCTTTGGCAGTTAAACAACCCTTTCATGGGGCCTCCTAAGACCATAGGAAAACACAGATTATCATATTACTTTATGATTCATAACAGTAGCAAAATTACACTTATGAAGTAGCAACAAAAGTAGTTTTATGGTTGGGGTCACCACAACATGAGAAACTGTATTAAAGGGTCACAGCATTAGGAAGGTTGAGAACCAGGCCACCAAAAAAGTGTAACACCACCTCCATCACCACCACCACCCCAGCCCACCCCACCCCACCACCACCCCACCACCACCCCTACCTAGCCCTTCATGGGAAAAATGGTCTTCAATTTCTGAGTCTCCTTTCTGCTCTTCAGGGAGTCATCTGCTTGTCTGTCTGTCTGTCTGTCTCTTTTTCTGTGTGTGTGTGTGTTTGTTATCTGTTGCTGCCTGCTGTGCCTGAGATGTTTGTTGGGTCTTTAAATTCTTTAACTTGTAGAGAAAATGAACACAGTCAAGACCCTGTAGACAGTAACATTTTTTCCCTCATTCCAGAAACATCTGTTGATTGCTCGCTCTCCTACACTAAAACACTTATTCTCTACTTCCAAAGCATTAGCCAGGATGAAGGAAAGCGATCAGATTGAAATACACTGAAACGGAATACATGGCTCTGATTTAAGTATGCAAATATGACTTTTATTGGTGTTGAAATAGATTCAAATTCTCTAAATTACAGAGGAACAATTATTAGCATGAATAAGTTCTGGCTGTGAGTAGAGTTTACCTTTTTTATTTCCATGTTTTGCATTGGTACTTCTGAAGAAAGAACAGGGGCCAGACTGAAGCTCTGCATTCTTGAAGGAACCTGTGTGAGTAGGGCAGCCCAGCCTGGGGCCGGACTATCATCCTCTCCTGCGGGTCAGATCTGCACCTCTGCCTTCTCCTGGGCCTCAGTGTCAGCTTTCTGAATACCCTTTGCCAGCAACAAAGCCCATTTCCGCAGGCTCAAGCAACGGGGACAACCCAGCACCACAGCCCCTTAGAGGGAGAAGAGACATTGCCTCCACCTCAAACTGGCAAAGCGGACTAAGGCAGACGTTCCCACTTAACTGCTCTATCACCATGATTACCCAGCAGGCGTCTCTACTGCAGATATGCACACACAGGTTTCCTACCTGTCCTCTTCATGACTCAGGTGGACTCCGTGGCTCAGTTCTAACCCAAGTTAAGTAAGTAACGCAGGCTGGCCATGGCCTCAGAATGAAAGCTGACTTGAGAATGGGAATGTGTTTTCTTCTTTCTAGATGGGAAAACTAGCTTTGTGACAGGGTAAATTTTAATCTTTCTTTAGCCCTCTACCTCTGCTTGCTTCTTTAATCCTGGTGTTCTGCCTGCAGTATCTGGTTGAAACAGCCCCATTTAAAATGTCAGAACAATGGCTTGGAGAAGCTTCTTGTTAGCTGGGACAAGAGTTATCTCTTCACAAGTCTGTCCTATGCCTTTTTCAACAATGGCACTCTGGAAAATTAAGCTATTATGAACTCACAAACCCAGAAGAGAGAGCTACCAGACCTCATCTCCTTCTCCCATGAGTTCTTCGGAACTCTAGAGTCAGAAGCAAATTTTAAATAGTACAAAATTACCATAAATTATAAGGAAAATTAGCTTTCTTTACAACAAAAAATTCTTTGGATGCTATAATCATAGACACATTACTGATAACTAACTGTATTATGACAAACAAAACAGAATAAGTACATCATTTATTTGATAAATAAAAATTATTTATTTACTTATTAATGTATTTATTTATTTGAGACAGAGTCTCACTATGCAGCTCTGGCTGTCCCAGAACTCTTTTCATGGACCAGGATGGCCTTGAACTCAGAGATCTGCCTGCCTCTGCGTCCCCAATGCTGAGATCTTTTGAGGACCTGGAGGGGTGGCACTGTGGTTAAATGATACACTTGCTGTCCTTGCAGAGGACTAAAATCTGGTTCCCAGCACCTACACA
Organism: Dicrostonyx torquatus; assembly: GCA_028555095.1. Lineage (NCBI taxonomy): Eukaryota > Metazoa > Chordata > Mammalia > Rodentia > Cricetidae > Dicrostonyx > Dicrostonyx torquatus. Next base: position 609,617 of record JAQHUG010000051.1, on the reverse strand, counting down.
GGCAGCTCACAACTGCCTGTCATTCCTGCTCCAGGGGATCTGATGCCTTCTTCTGGCCACTGTGAGCATCTGCACATACAGACAAGCAGGCACACACAAACACACAGTTTTAGAAAATGGGATTTTTTTCCTCTGAAGTCTGTCAGTAGCGAAGTTAAAGGTCAAGATGAAGGAAGAAAGATATCTAAAGAACCCTGCAAGTACAGTGGAAGGTTAGCTTTTATACAAGGTTTGCTTTTGTAGATTCCTCCCAGTAATTGGATTTAGGATTCAAATTATCTCATGTGACTCTCATAAAACTAGAATTTTTAGCCAAGCACTGACATACACAATAAAAATAAAGCAAAACCCCTTTTTCCTTCAGGGGCAGCTGGAAGCCTAGTAATATATGTCCACATGCGTGGTAATTAAATCTAGCTTCTAACAAACTTAAAGTTAAATTTTAATGATTTTTTTATGGCTGGGTAATAAATTGTATGTAAATGAGACATGGGTGGAGACTTAGTTTATAAAACATGTCAGAGAAGTACTGATTGATGTCCTTCAAAGAAGCCTTGGCGATCTGTGACCTCATTCTAACTCAGCCACAGCTGGGTCTTCGCCAAATCAGTCAGCTGCTCTGGGCCAGTTCTCCTATCTGAAAAGTATGATTGCCTGGCTTAGGAACTGTAACTAATATTTGTGGTGGGCTACATACGTCTTCAAAGCTCTTTTCTCTGTGTGATCGAACTTAATTATTTAGATTGTACAAGTAAGGATCGTTACTGTTACCCTCGTTATAGAGATGGAGGTCAAAAGGCTCGTGAAGACTAAATATATAATCAGAGTTGTACGGACTGTAAATGGCAGAGGTAGGGTTCAGAATTAGCTCTCTGGGCACAATTCTGTGGGGCTAGTCACCATTCCTACCAACTCTGAAAGTCCGGTTAATAAGATTGCATTTAGTCATTGCTCAGTCATCACCAGACTTTTAAAGGTGCCTTAAACACTTTTCAACAGGTACAGCATGTTCTTTAGCCTGTGGGACCAAATGCTTTTATGGCTCCTATGCAGGAGGAGCCAATTAAGAATTCAGTTAATAGCCAAGCTTTATAGTTAAGTTAATAGAAAAGCCATAACAACCTGGCAGCATTTTGCCACTCCAACTGCTTTCAAGGGTTCATGCTGATTTATGCCCCTTGATAGCTTCTAGAGTTTCTGGGTCACATAAAAATGCACTCTCTCGAAGATGGGTCTCTGTGAGTTCGAGGCCAACTTGGTCTACAGAGTTCCAGGAAAGCCAAGGCTACACAGAGAAGCCCTATCTCCAAAAACCAAAACCCACCCCAAAAAAAGCATTCTCTCATCACTTGTTACTAATGTGTTAAGGGTCATAAAAGTAGCAACAATGATTTTAAGTAAGCTATGGAGTGTATTTCACTAGTGTAATAAATCATGTCAGGGCTAGGAAAATAGGTAAAATGCTGTCATGTAAGTGGGAGGATCAGAGTTCAATCCCCAGAACCCATGTAAGCCAGACATGGTGGTAGTGTGTATTTGTAATCCCAGCACTGTCCCTCACCCCACACCCCAGAGACAGGATTTCTCTGACCAGGCTGGCCTCAAACTCACAGAGATCTGCCTGCCTCTGCCTCCAGGGTGCTGAGATTAAAAGAATTCTCCAACACCATCCTTGAAAGCTGGAGGGCCAGCTAGGTGGCATATAAAGCAAGAAAAGACAAAACCAAACAAGAAGAGATGAAGTAACACATGGCAGAAACTGAGAAATGACATTTGAGGTTGTCCTGTGACCTCCTTCCGTGCAATGGCGTGCAGATGCCTCATTTGCACATGCTAATGCACACATGAGCATGACACACATACCCACAGATAAAAGAAAAGAAGGAAGAAATGATACACCCTCATGCTTTCTTCAGAAAGCCAATTTCAAGCTTTTGATAACTCCTCCCAAACTGCTATTTCTGCAGCTTTTGATTTCCATGTGAAGTGAGAATGCCCGTGTATCAGACCAACAACACTATGGATTCAGAAAGAGTACCAATACTAGAGAATCAGTATCCATTACCAAGAGGATTTGTGCCTGTGTGACTCTTGATCTGATCTAATATAGAAAGTCCCAAATGTTACAGAAGTATGTGTGAAAATGTAAGAAATTCTATGTGGAGAGCTGCCAAAGGTACTTCCAGCAGGGACTTAGCAAAATTTTGCTTGGTGCCTCTCCTATGAATTCTAGTCTGAGAGGGAAAAGGACACAGGAGAAAATAGGATCAGTAAGTCACAGCCAGGGATTATGATGCCTAACTGTAGTCCCAACACCTAGAATTTGGGGCCTGCCTGATCTACATAGAGTGTTCTAGGAAAGCCAGGACTACAAAGTGAGACCATGATTCAAACAAAGCAAGAACAAATAGCAAAACACTAAAATAAAATAAAACAAAGAAGCCACAAAATAAAGGATCGAATATAATAGCCATTAGTCTAATTTATCCAGAGAAAGTGGGTAGCCTTCTGAGTCTTCAATGGCAGTCCCTTCCTATTTTGGAACACACAGGCCCTCCCTACTCTTTTAGTATTGACTAAGGCACATAGGAAAAGCCTAATTTGGTTTACTTCCTCTTTGGAATTATCCTAGCTTTGGGACCCTGTTGATTTTCTCTTCCTTCTCCGCCAGACATGCTTACACAGTCATCTAGTGACAGCATCTGGAACTGCAGCTAACCTCCAGCTCCTGAGGAAGCTTTCTGCTCACCTGTCCTTTGGATCTGCCATGAAGGGAATTAAGTTGGCACCATCCACCACAACAGAGACCATCTCAGCAGTCTGTCTGTGAGATTGTCTCCCTGTGCACTTCACCAACAGAGAACACCCGCCACCCTCTTTGTGATATTGCCCTTGTGCGTTCCTCCCACCACAGACCACCTTAACAGGACACTTTGTTAGATTGTCTCCCACTCCCCCCAAGAGCCTGATTCCCACGACTTCTCTTTGGGGGAGGGGGTTGGTTTTGTTTCGTTTTGTTTCTTCAAGACAGGGTTTCTCTGTGTAGCCTTGGCCATCCTAGAACTAGCTGTGTAGACCAGGCTGGTCTTGAACCCGTAGAGATCCACCTGCCTCTGCCTCCCAAGTGCTGAGACTAAAGGTGTGCACCACCATCATCTGGTCAAGACTGTCTCTTTGTTCCTAACCCCAACAGAGATCAATTTAACAACATGCTTTGTAACAGTGTCTCCTTGTGTACCACTGATATTGCCTCAACAGCTAGGTGGAAGACCTTCTCATTGTGCATAGCCCCCAACAGATACCACCTCTTTATTTTTTAAGTATTTTAAAGTCTTTTAATAACCTTTGAGAAATTTGAACATGAGTATTGAGTCTCTATCACTCCATGCCTTTCTTCACCCCCCCCCAAAACTGTTCCTGTGCTTACTCCTCCCAATTCATGGCCTCGTCTTTATTATTTTTACATATACATACATATGTATACACACATATATGCATACATGTGTATGTATCCTCTGAGTTCATTTAGCGTTGCTTCTATGCACAGAAACCCAGGGCTGATCGCTTAGTTGCACATCCTAAGCAGGAGCTCCTCCTTGGAAGAAAATGATTCTTTCTCAGCAGTCCCTGTTCATCATAGTTCTTCATCCAGGAGTGGGACCATGGGGAATGTCCTCTGACCACACTGGCATGTCGGCAGATGTTCTCTTTATGTCAGTCTTGTTCAAGCTATTGTATTGTTGAGATTACATGGGCTCATTTTCCTTGTCATGCCTAGGGGACACTATCTAGCCACAAGCATCCTGGGCCACTGACTCTTACAGTTTAAGAAGTATTGGTTTTAATTCTTCTTTGAAGGTTTGGTAGAATTCTGCTGTGAGGGTATCTGGGCCCAGGTAAATCAGAAGACTTTATTGCTACTTCTAGACTCTTGTTTGTGACAGATCTGTTTAGGTTGTGTGTCTCTTCCTGGTTTAACCTTGATGGTTTGGATGAATCTAGAATTTAATCCACTTCTTTCAGGCTTTCTAATTTAATGGAGTACAGGTCTTTAAAGTATTCCCTTATATGTTCTGCATTTCTTTCATGTCTGTTGTAAATGCTTCCCTGTTCATCTCTAGTCCTGTTAATTCATGTTCCCCCAACCCCTTTTTAATTGTGCTAAGGGTTTGTCAATATTGTTTATCTTTGCAAAGAATCACCTCTTAGATTATTGTTTATTTTTATTGTTTTTTGCTTATATCTCATTATGTTTTGATTATTATTTTTATTTATTTTTTAAAATATTTGTTTATTATGTATACACTATTCTGTCGGTGTGTATGACTGCAGGCCAGAAGAGGGCACCAGACCTTATTACAGATGGCTGTGAGTCACCATGTGGTTGCTAGGAATTTAACTCAGGACCTTTGGAAGAGCAGGCAATGCTCTTAACCACTGAGCCATCTTTCCAGCCCCTATTTTTATTTTTTGTTTTGTTTCTCAACATAGGGTTTCTCTATGTAACAGCTCTGGCTGTCCTGTCCTCGAACTCACTCTGTAGACCAGGCTGGCGTTGACCTCAGAGATCCACCTGCCTCTGCCTCCCGAGTGCTAGGATTAAAGGTATATGCCACCACAGCCCATCCTGATTATTATTTCTATTTTCACTATTTCTATTGTTATTCTTATTTTAAATGTATTGTATTTAGTTCTTGTTTATTCTTGTTTTTCCAATTTTTTTGTTTGTTTTCTTTTCGAGACAGGATTTCTCTGTATAACAGTCCTAGCTGTCCTGGAACTTGCTCTGTAGACCAGGCTAGCCTCGAACTCACAGACATCTGACTGCCTCTGCCTCTCAAGTGTTGGGATTAAAGGCGTGCGCCACCACTGCTCAGCACTCTTTCCAATTTTTTTTTTCAGTTGTGTCATTGTGCTGTGATTTCTTTTGTTTGTTTTTTTGTTGTCAACCTGTTGTACGCCAGTGTCATTTGGGAGGAAGGACTCTCAACTGAGGAAATGTCCCCATCAGATTGACCTGTGGATTGTAGATAAGCCTCTAGGGCATTTTTTTTTATTAGCAATTGATGTGTCAGGGTCCAGCTCACTGTGGGCAGATGGTCCTGTATAATGTGGGCTGTATAATAAAGCAGGCTGAGGAAGCCAGGAGGTCCTTCCTCCAGGTTCTTGTCTTGATTTCCCTGACTTCCCTTAGTGATGACTGCTACCTTAAAGTGTAAACTGAAAGAAAGTGTTTCCTTCCCAGGTTGCTTTTGGTCATGGTCTTTATCACAGCAGTAGAAACCTGACAAGAACAATCATTAAGACATTCATTTGTGCTCTTTCTGTTTTGTGTGTGTGTGTGTGTACCTATTTTGAGACATGGTCCTTCCACATAGCCCTCACTAACCTAGAACTCATTGTGAAGATCAGGCTGGCCTCAAACTCACAGAGATTCATCTGCTTCTGTTTCCCAAGAGCTGGGATTAAAGTCATACTCCAAAAAGCCTGGCTTCTTCCTGATCTTTTTTTCAAGACAGAACATTTATTACAGCAACTGAAGCATCTCACAATTCCTTTTTCATTTTTTGTTTCTATTTAAAGCCTAAAACTTTTTTTTTGTTTGTTTTTTGTTTTTTCGAGACAGGGTTTCTCTGTAGCTTTGGAGCCTGTCCTGGAGCTAGCTCTTGTAGACTAGGCTGGTCTCGAACTCACAAAGATCCGTCTGCCTCTGCCTCCCGAGTGCTGGGATTAAAGGCGTGTGCCACCACCGCCCGGCTCAAGCCTAAAACTTATTGCAAAATCATATTCATAGATCATTTGTTATGCCCAGAGTCTGGATCCCAAAAATATCACCATGAGACCGAATCCAGTGCAAAACTAAAGAGTCTTTATTGCGAGTTTACTCAGGTCTCTTGTCTGTCTGAAGCAGTAGCAGCAGTGGAGGAGAAGGTGAAGGAGGAGGAGAAGGAGCAGGAAAGATCCTGAGGAGTGTGGGGAGGGTTTTTCAAGTGGCCAGGTAAAGAGGTGAAGGCTTGGGGAATTCCAAACCTGCTTAGCCACAGACTTGGCATTGGTTGTTCCCTATGGGGTAAGGAGTTGCCCACTTTTGAGTGGCCCCTCCCAAGGCGAGGAGTCCATGGTGTCTGGGGTCAAGGAGTGATTACACCTCTAGACTAGGGGGAGCTACTTCCCCTGGCTAAGGTCAGGGATTGGTTAGGTTTTCCTGCTCAGGGATTGGTTAGTTCTGTGTTTCAGTTGGTCAAGGGCAGAGATGGCTCTGATTTCAGGGCCAAGCCATGTTTCTTTTACTCGTCCTTTTTAACCTTTTGGCTCTAATTTTAGGGTCAAAGTGTATTTCTTTAACTGGCTCTGATTCTAGGGGCAAGTGTGGTTTTTTGGCTCTAGTTTGAGGGTCAGGGTGTTTTTCTCTGGCTCTGGGCTCAGGGATAAGATGTTTCTCTTGCTGGCTCAGGTTCCATATCCTGGTGTGTTTCTTCACTGGCTCTGGGTTCAGAGACAGGGTGCTCAGGAATTGTGGTGTGGCTACAGATCTGCTGGGGCCAGGGTTTCACATTCCCCCTCTAAAAGTAACTAGAGGACACAATCATGGGCTCTCTCTTCTGATGGTGTATATACTGAGACCATAGTACCATTAACTGCACTGTGCTGATCCTTTCCCCACTGAAAGCATGCAGCCTGTTAAGGATACAGAGTCCAAAAGTAAATAAAAGTCTTAAGATTAGCAGGGGCCCTAGCAATGTGGAGACTAGGGTGGTTAACCACAGAGAGGCATTAAATAGAAATTCAAACCAGCCTTGAGCTTGTTCACATTTTCTTTCTCTTTTTGCTAGTCCCTCCCTAACTCAGGCCAGTGATTCCTTTACTACCCCTTAATGAGCAGCATAAAAGCAATATTCTTCTCCTAAAGCTGTGCAAAGCCCACCTTGTTGTAAAAATGCAAGACCGAATATTCTTTGTTTGGCAACACTACTTAGCCAAGGAGGTTAGAGACTCCTGTAAGTTGGCAATGGAGTTTTCTAGTCTTTCTATGTCTAGGTCAATTGCAGTCCATAAATTATTGTAATATCTGCCTTGCATTGCCAAAGATGTTAGATCTCCCTGTCCCTGCACCTGCTAGCTCAGGAAACTACCTACCATGAGGATGGTTATAGGCTTCCTTTTTAGTATGGTCAGATGTCCCTGTAGTCTCTGGCATATTTCTCTGTCTGTATGACAAATTATCTTAGGGGCCAGGTGCAGTAATACGCAGAAGTCCTTACTCTGACTTAGTATTTTCCCATGAACACAGAGGGCCACCCTGAAGAAGAGCATGCCCACCAACTGTCCTCTGGGGGTAAGGGAAACCTGGGAGGGGGTGTCTGTATCATCTGGTTACACAGAGGTTTGTAGGTATTAGGTACAATCCCTTGCAAAAGCCAAATCCTTTAACTAACCATAACATGTGCCTGGTGTCCCCCTTTTGTTGCCAGTGACACAGACAGGACTAGTCAGATTGTGTGTAATTTCCTTTTACAGCCACCCCTTCGTGGGGGGGGGGTAGTATCAACCAACAACCAACAAGAATGGGGAGGTCAAGTTTAGTAGCATTGACGACCTCAGTGCTTGAGGAGGTCTCAAACAACCTCAAAAGGGAGTCTGATCCTACAAGGGCTGGAGTAAGCAATGCGGTGGAGAGATGGGGTGTATCCAGGGACACCGTACCTGATAGGGAAACTGAGTCAACCAGGGACTATCTGGTGCTTTGTTGGGGAGAAAGGATGGTACAGGCAGAGCCAGTGTTTTCTTGGGCCCTATATCTTGGGGACTTTCCCTTCCTGGGAGGATAGGAACCGTGATAATCAGTTGTAGGGTGGATAGGGTTCCTAGATGGAATCTCTCATATATTCTAACACCCATATTCTACCTATATCCCAGTTTGTTGACTTTTTTCCTTGGTTTGTAACAGTTATTCTTACTTGGTTACACAGATGTGAGATAGGCCCTGGGCAGGGGATGTCGCATGGATACTGAACTCTAGGGTCAGCAGGAACACTGTTTGATTCCCATTGGAAGGTGATGAGATCTGTTGTAACAGGGGACTTCCACCATGTATGTTCAGCAGACTCAACAGTCCCACTCCTTACAGAAATAATCCACTGGGCCCCATATATTTTACCCTTTGATCTATGTCACCCTGAGCAGACATAAAAGCTTGCCTTTCTTAGGTGGTCAGCTCCCCAGCCACCATGTATGTTGGAATATCCAAGATTTCCAGTGCTCTCCCTGTAGTCAGGACCCGCTATCTCACAGAGGTCAAACACAATGTCTGGGAACTATATCCCTAGTGGGGAAGCGCTAGAGATTTGTTTGATCAGGTCACCGTGGGGACCTGGAAGTTGCCATGTGAGGGTTAGAGGTTGATGTGGACTACTGATGGCCTTGCCTGGTGTCAGTGGGACGAGGAGCAGAGCAGGCATTAATTTGGCCCTCAGGGGGTTGTCAGGGTCAGGCTTTACAGTCCAACTCTGGTGAGTTCCAGTGTCATCTGGGGCAGGTTCTGGTGGATCTTTCAACTGTGGGTTGGCCATGCCAGTGTGGGTGTGATGTACCCAGGTGGCGACCCCGTTGACCTTGATTCAGTGGGGGTGGTCAGAATCATGACACAGGGTCCCTTCCAGTGAGGTTCTAGGGTCCTGTGTTGGTGCCTCCTGACAAAGACCCAGTCCCCAGGCTGGAACTGACGTGGACTAGGTGGCAGTGCCATCTCACACAACTGTTGCAACCTCAGCCAGATGTCTTTGAACACCGAGGTTGCTGTATTCAAGGAGATAAACAAGTTAACGTCACTGAACTCAGTGAGCAAGTCAGACTGCAAGTTCGGGAGGATGGAAGGGGGCCGACCAACATAATCCCAAATGGTGTAAGCCAAGTGTGTAAGGGGAGTGCCGCACCCTATACAGGGTGAAGGGGAGGAAAGCCACCCAGTCACTGCAAGTTTCCACAATTAATTTGGCGAGGGTCTCTTTTAGGGTCCAATTCATACGCTCTACTTGACCAGAACTCTGGGACCTATTGGCACATTGCAATTTCCAATCTTCCCCCAAGTGCTTTCATTATACCTTGAGTTACCTGTGCTGCAAAGGCTGGCCCATTGTCTGAACCAATCAGAACAGGGTGCCATACCTGGGAATGATCTCTTCTAGTAACTTCTTGACCACCATCTGGGCTGGTTCATGTCTGGTGGAAAAGACTCTACCTAACCTGAAAAAAAAAATGTCTACAAAAACTAACAAATATCTGTAACTATATTTTCCCTGCTTTACTTCAGAGAAGTCGGCTTCCCAGTGTAACCCAGGGTGGTCTCTTCTCAACCACACCCCAGGCTGCCCTCCACCAGTGGGCTTGGCATTGGTTAGCCTGCAGGCCAGGCACTTAGAAGTTACCTGTTCTATCCTATCTCATAGACCTAACACACCTTGAGATGAGACCATCTGAGCAGTTCCTCAATTTTTGGGGGGCCCATGTGGGTGGCTTGAAAGTACATCCCAATAAGTCCATTGACATTTTGGCAGGCAGGATTAGTCTCCTTCTTCCTATCAGTCATTATCCTTCTGCATCCTTCTGGCATTTTGGGTTGCCAGCCTGGAGTAGGCTATGGATGAGGGACAACTCTTCTGCAGTATATATGGGTTTATGTGCCAGCTCACAGGGACCCAAGGCCGGATCCTGAGTCCCTCAAATTCATCATATGATTCTCATAGGCACTCTAAGGTATAGGAATGAACAAAGTTTTCTTCATTTACCCAGGCTCAAACTGGTAAAAAGTCAAGCATTTCGTAAGAGATAAGACTGCACTCAAGTTTTTTCATCCCTCTTTTTATTTAGACAGAAAAGGGGAGATGATGTGGGATTCTCCTCTGTATGCTATGAATATGTTTTATTACCATTGGTTAATAAAAATGGTGATTCGGCCTATGGCAGGGAAGAAGATAGCAAGATAAGAAATTAAACTAAGTACATGGAGAAAGAAGGTGGAGTCAGGCAGGTGACATGTAGCAGTACAAGAAGAAAGGTGTGAGATAATGAAACATAAGCCTCGTGGTAAAATATAAAATAATAGAAATGGGATAATTTAAGATGTATGAGTTAGCTGGTGGGAATGCAAGCTGGTACAACCCCTTTGGAAGTCAGTAAGGAGATTTCTTAGAAAATTAGGAAACAACCTTCCTCAAGACCCAATAATGCCACTTTTAGGTATATATCCAAAGGATGCTCAATCGTGCCACAAGGACATGTGCTCAACTATGTTCATAGCAGCTTTGTTTGTCATAGCCA
>JAQHUG010000051.1:566833-577012 GCA_028555095.1 Dicrostonyx torquatus | reverse complement strand
TTTTTCGAGACAGGGTTTCTCTGTAGCTTTGGAGCCTGTCCTGGAACTAGCTCTTGTAGCCCAGGCTGGTCTCGAACTCACAGAGATCCACCTGCCTTTGCCTCCTGAGTGCTGTGATTAAAGGCTTGTTCCACCACCGCCCAGCCCGAAATGGTTCTTTATTCTAGTCTCTGACTCCTGGTCTCACACAGTTCTGCTTCAGCCTCCTACCTAGTTCCTGAGTACTAGGATGAAAGGAATACAGCTGGCTTGCAGTTTGATATTTAAAATTGACTATTTTCATTACAGAGTATACTACCAACTTGTATCAATTTTCTAGATTGTTTTCATTTGGCAAAATATATTCAAATCGATTTTCCCCCCTTTGGTTTTTGAGACAGGGTTTCTCTGTACAGTTCTGGCTGTCCTAAAACATGCTCTGTAGACCAGGTTGGCCTCAAACTCTGAGATTCGCCTGCTTTGGCCTTTCGAGTGCTGGGAGTAAAAGTGTGTGCCACCACTGCCCGGCTCAAATTGATTTTAAATGCCAAATGTGATCGCCATGGATGAAATTTTGTCTGAGGAACACCTCTAATGAAACTTCTCTGGGCACATAGAATTAGAAGTAGTTTTAGGTAGTTTATAGTACCATTGTCAATAAAATATTGAACTAATTTTTTGACATTAGTAGTGTTGGTGACTGTTAGAAGCAACTTTTATTTCCATATTCTGATATTAGGCAATTGCTTTGTAATGTGTCTATCAGTTCTTCATCACCAGGATAAATGACTCCCTTATTAAATGAGTGTGACATACAGAAAAATGAAGGCATTCATTTCTTTATGTAGTGATGGGATGTTTCACTTTTCAGAAAATGATGAAGGAATGTATGGTGAGACTTATATATTGTGAAATGCTTGGATATGATGCTTCTTTTGGATATATACATGCAATCAAGTTGGCCCAACAAGGAAACCTCTTGGAAAAAAGAGTGGGTATGTATATGTTTAAGACTTCTGTTCTTACTGTTTCTTTAAGTAACACTTCAAAATGATGGCTGGTATATGTTATGTTTTTTAGAGCATTGCATTATGTATTTTTCTTTTTTATAGTCCTGGGATAGACCCTCACATGCATAGGCAAGTTCTCTACCACTGAGGTATATCCCAACACAAAGCCTATACATAAAATTGGCTCTCCTGGATATGAGTCATTTTGGAGTTATAGGGAAGTTTAAAAGGTGCTTGATCATGGGATAATGAGATGCTACATACATATGTAAAACCCATTGAACTACGTATAAAAGAGGTGACTTTCTTGTATGTAAATTGTTCTTCAGTAACTCATGCTTTAAGAAGCCTGTCTCACCCCATTAATTTAATGATGAGTCCTCCATCTGGTCCCTTGTGGTGTTATGTGGCTTTTCTTACTATAGATTAATGCTTCGGCTTTCAGACTAATTCAAACTTTTTATAATCCTGATAAAGAAGTTTTTTTTAGTAATTTACTTTAAAATTGATTTCTTTCAAAGCTTCTATACTCTGGGATTTAATTCCACTAGGCTTTCATTATCTTCAGAAAGCTCTTCTGTGTATCTTAGACTGGCTCTACAAGCATTTTATTTCTTGACAGAGTTGTTCCTGTGACCACTGTGCTTAGGTATTGGAAATTCTGTGTAGCGGGGGGTTCCTTTTGTTGTTTCGGGCTTTTTTGGAGCTCGTCTGTTATGGTACAGACTGGCCTCTGATTTATCATAGAGCCATGGGTTCACTCCCCAGATGCTAGGGTTATACCACCACTCCCAGCTTATGTGAACCTAAGACTTTGTGCTTTCTAGATACCCACTCCACTTTCCTTTTTTTATGTTCATTGGTGTTTCCTCTGCATGTGTGTCTGTGTGAGGGTGTCAGAAGCCCTGGAACTGGAATTACAGACAGTGTGAATTGGTGCTAGGAATTAAACCCGGGTCCTCTGGAGGAACAGTCAGTGCTCTTTACCACTGAGCCACCTCTCCAACTCCTTTTATTTTTTATTTTATTATTTATTATGTATACAATGTTCTGCCTACATGTCTGCCTCTAGGCCAGAAGGGGAAACCAGATCTCATTACAGATGGTTGTGAGCCACCATGTGGTTGCTGAGAATTGAACTCAGGACTTCTGGAATAGCAACCAGTGCTCTTAACCACTGAGCCATCTCCCTAACCCCTCCAGTTCCTCTTTAAAATAACTGATTAATTAATTTGTCTAAAATGTTTCTAATGATGATGTTTTAGCTTCTAAATGGTTACATTTGGAGTGTTTTTCTCATTTCATTTGGTTTTATTTCTTAGGTTTTGTCATTGTTTTCTTTACTTTTTTGAGACAGGGTCTCACTATATAGTCCCAGCTAGCCTTGAACATCACCTGCTGCCTCCAAAGTTCAGGGATTAAAGCTGTGTGCCAACAAGCTTGTCTGAAAAAAAATTTTTTAAACATTATTGTTGACCATTATAGAAGTGAAAAGCAACACCATCTTTTTCATTTGTAAAGGGAAGTATGTTAGATGTGAATATATTTGAAATGTCTCGAATCCAGTTATGGGAGGAGATGGTGCTGGTAGACCAGTCCAGATCCAGGCACAGTCTGCTGTTTCTTGCTTTCTTCCTTCCATATCTTTCCTTCTCCTTTCTCATTTCTCTGCCTTTGCTATTTCTTTCCTTCTTAACCGTTTTTCGTTTTTTTTTTTTTTTTTTTTTTTCGAGACAGGGTTTCTCTGTGGTTTTGGAGCCTGTCCTGAACTAGCTCTTGTAGACCAGGCTGGTCTCGAACTCACAAAGATCCGCCTGCCTCTGCCTCCCAAGTGCTGGGATTAAAGGCGTGCGCCACCACCGCCCGGCTTCTTAACTGTTTTTCAACACTGACCTATTTATCTTTATTCCCTTTGTAGATTTTTTTTATTGTAGTTAAGAAAATAGTGATTCCCCTCTTTTTTTTTTAATATTTAAAACATGGGTTGGGGGATGGGTCGCTCACAACCATCTGTAATGGGATCTGATGCCCTCCCTGGCATGCAGGTGTACATGCAGAGAGAGTACTCATACACATAAAGGACATGAATAAGTAAACAAGCCTTTAAATATTTAAAATAATTTTAGTGTCTTTATTGCCTATGTGTGTGTGCGCGTGCCATAGCACATTTGTGGGGGTCAGAGTCAGTTCTCTCTGCTGTGATGGCCTTCGTGTTAGTTATGTTGTTAAGGACTCAGAAAACAGATTCCCATTGTGTGCCACACACCTACAGTCACACATACGGTAGATAACTTATTATTTTTTTGTTTGTTTTGTTTTTTTCGAGACAGAGTTTCTCTGTGTAACAGTTCTGACTGTACTGAAACTAGCTCTTGTAGACCACGCCAGCTTCAAACTCACAAAGATCTGCCTGCCTCTTCCTCCCTAGTGCTGGGATTAAATGCGTGTGCCACCACTGCCTGGCTTAAGGTGGATAAGTTACATGGTCTATTTTGAGACTCTCTACAGTGGTAGGGGAGGGGATAGAAACAAACATAGGCGTTAGTAGTTATAATGTTAAAATTACTTGCGTAACCTTGGACCATGTGCTGTTCTCATTTAGTAAGGCCTAAGAATATCAGTGAAAACTCAGTTTCCCTGATCTCTGAGTCTGTGACGAGAATCCATATCAAACCACACAATGGAGTTCTGTAGAACTTCTTTAAGTATTGATGATTAGAATTTAGGTAGGCTTAGCTTTGATCCAGCCAATTTTTATTTATTTATTTATTTCCTTTTGCAAAAAGATAGGACTTTGATGTGGGATTCCCCTCTTTATGCTGTGAATACCATTGGTTAATAAAGAAACTGCCTTGGCCTGTTGATAGGGCAGAGTAGAACTAGGCAGGGAGGGGAAACTAAACTGAATGCTGGGAGAAAGAAGGTGGAGTCAGGAGAAGCCATGTAGCCCTGCCAGAGACAGACGCCAGACGGCACTTTACCCAGTAAGCCAAAGCCACATGGCAATACACAGATTAATAGAAATGGGTTAAATTAAGATGTAAGACTTAGCCAATAAGAAGCTAGAGCTAATGGGCCAAGCAGTGATTTAATTAATACAGTTCTGTGTGGTTCGGGTCTAAGCAGCCAGGAACAAACAAGTGGCCTCCTACTACAGGACTTCAGCCTACTCTCTTGTTACCTGGCTGACCACTGTGTTGGCATAGGCAGGAATTCTTGAAAACAACAGATAATTGAAAATACTGGGGCTGGTGGTGATGGCACATATATTTAATCCCAGCTCTTGGGAGGCAGAGACAGGCAGATCTCTGAGTTTTAAGGCCAGCCTTATCTAAGTAGTGAGTCCCAGGCCAGCCAGGGCTACATAGAGAGACCTTGTCTCAAAAAACAAAACAAAAAAAGAAAAAAAATATTGGATAATTGGTGGATCTTAATTTGCTTTCTACTGCAGTGGTAAATAACTGGCTACATTAGTTGGGGTTCTTTAGAGGATAGATATTTATATGTGGCTTTCAGGCTGTGGTCTACTACTCCACAAGGGCAGACTCCTGACAGGAAGGCCAAGGATCTGGCAGTTGCTCAGCCCACAAGGCTGGATGTCTCAGCCAGTCTTCAGTCTGTGTTGGAATCTCTATCATCAAAGTAATGCTTTAACGACAGGATTGGTGGACTTGCTAGTGAGAGTGAGGGCACATAAGCAAAGAGCCAGGAGATAATGGCCCAAATTTAGGGTGGATCTTCTTACCTAAAAGGTTCCAACCCAGGGAATCCTTCATAGGAGTGCCCCGCTACTTGGGTTTTAGTTGAGTCCAGATGTCATCACGTTGACAACAAGATTAGCCACCACACTAACCAAAAGCAACTTGGGGAGGAAAAGGCATGTTTCCATTTACAGCTCCCAGGCCAGAGTCTATCCCCGAGGGAAGTCAGGGCAGAAGCTAGAACAGAGAACATGCAGGAATTCTGCTTACTAGCTTACTCCTCCATGGCACGCTTACCCTCTTTTTTATAGCACCTGCCCAGAGGTGGCACCACCCCAGTGGGCTGGGCCCCTCCAAATCAATTAATTAAGAAAATGCCCCCATAGACTTGGTTACAGGCCAGTCTGATGGAAGCATTTTTTAGTTGAGGGTCCTCTTTCAAGTTGACAAAAAGACTAACTAGCATAGGTGGTGTGATTGCTTTGAATAGCTTTTGCTACATTTTAATTTTTGTACTTAACATTTATTTTTTATTTCCAATTTTATTTTTGTTTCATGTACTGCTCTCTGTGATGCAATGTGATCAGCTGTCTCCACTGTGTCTTCTCCACCATAATGGCTCGCCCTCAGATTGTGAGCCCAAACAAACTCTTCTTTTGCTGCTCTTTTTGTTTATTTGTTTGTTTTGAGACACAGTCTCACTTCGTAGACCTGGCTGACCGGGAACTTGTGTAGACCAGGCTGGCCTTGAACTCACAGAGATCCACCTGCCCCTGCCTCCCAAGAGCTGGGATTAAAGGTGTGCACCACCACCGCCCAGCGAATTAAGGTTTCTTTAGTATCACCTTTGAACTAGTTTATTGACTTGGGTGTGGGTGATACCTTACCTGAGGAAGGCACCTTACCTGAAGAAGAAAGCTTCTGCTGGCCTAGTCAGCTTTTTCCTCCCTTTGGGGAGTAATAGCTTTTTTCCTCCGTATTGAAAAATTAGATTTGGGTGTGCTGCTCCTTTGTGGGTGTGAGAATAGAATTTGCTGAATGATTTATGTTATACAGTGAACAAGGATACATCATTCCTGGGTAATAGTAAGGATAGCTAACATTAGTATCTCTAGTGAAAGGAATGAGGATGAGAGGTAGGTGATCAGTCCCAACCAAAGCAGACAGTGCATGGGGACTGACACTGTCTGCATCTGAGTCCTGGTTCCACCATGGAATAGCTAGAGACTTTGGGATGTTAGCCTCTCTTTTGACCGCTTCACTATACTGGCATAGTAATCATACTTACATCATAGAGTTGTTTGGAGAATTAAACGAGGCAAGGCTTGTAGAGTTATTGACACATAGTAACTAATAAATATCATTGCTTGTACGAAAAGTGGCCAGAAACACCGTAAAGCACATGGATCCCATGTTCATCGCGTTTGTCATGATGTCAATGCGTTCATTCCTCAGCTAAAACAGTTTTTGAGACCGAATGCTCATTGGACATCTAGTGTGGCAGCCAGTGTGTCTTTTCCTCAACAACTGTTGTTACTCAACACTGCCTTCAGATCAAGAAAGTAGCTCATATGATAACAAATCATCTGACTTGATGCCAACTTAATAACTAGGTTTTTGAATAATTGTGTTTGGCTCTAAGAGAGAATATTTTGATTGATCATGTGGAGATTTTCACTAGAACTCTGACATTCACAGGGCTTTAATTTGGTATCTATCTTGTAGAATCTCTGATTCTGAATGTGCAGGACAAAGGACACCTGAAATCGTCTTAGAGAAGCTTATTAACCCTGTATTTACACTTTGTTTTTATATTACCTATAATTGATATACTTCACACTTGGATTTATTTATGGCTTTAACTTACTAGGAAAGGAATTTGGGGGATACTTAGTAATGAAAACTTTTTCTTCATTTTTTAATAGGTTATTTGGCCGTTTCTTTATTTCTACATGAAAGTCATGAACTTTTGCTGCTTCTTGTGAATACAGTGGTAAAGGTAACGTATCATATTGTATGCTGGTTAATATGAAATCTTATTTCTGCTCTCATATGACATTTCTCTATAGTCATAGTTACTTAAATAATTTGAAAGTGTAGGTTTACTTATGGAATTGTCTCAGAAAGATACCTTTTAAAGGCTTATTTTTTAAATTATATGTGGATGTAAGGGCAGAGGCCTGTGGGGGTCAGAAGAGGGAATCAGATCCCTTGAAGCAAGAGTTACAGGCAGTTGTGAGATGCCTGGCATAGGCACTGGGATTTAAACTCCAGTCCTCTGCAGAAACTAACATTGAGCCACTTCTTCAGCATCTAGAAGGGGGTTTTGTTTATTTTATTTTTTAAATTTTGATTGTTTTGGAACTATGTAGACCAGGCTGGTGCCAAACTCACAGAGATCTGCCTGCTTCTGCCTACCAAGGGCTGGGATTAAATGTGTGCGCCTCACGCCTAGCTATTTATTTTTGCCTTGTACTTCTGATCCTCCTGGATCCACTCCTCCTGAGATTGCAGCATGCACCATTACATCTGGTTTATGACATGGAGACTGAACCCAGGGCTTTGTGCATGCTAAACACACACTCTGCCAACAGAATTACATCCCAGCTCTGTTTTATTTTTCTTTGTGTATGTGTGTGTAGGACCTTTCCATTCCTCCCCCCGCCTTTCTGAAACAGGATCTCATGTATTAGCCTCAAACTCACTCTGTAGCTGAAGAAGGCACTGGACTCCTGATCCTTCTGCCTGTACCTCCCCAGTGGAGTAGGAATATAGGCATTTGCTCTGGCTTATGACATTTTCATACAAGTGTATGTTGTATGTTGAGTATGAAAGGTTTATCAGTCTGAGAATTTTCTGGTGGAGTCTTTAGGTTTTATTATGGATAGAATCCTGTCTGTAAATAAGGGTATTTGGATTTCTTCATTTTGTGTTTCTGTCTTCTTGTTTTATTGTTTTGAGCTTTTCCACATTGAGTATAATGCTGACTATAAGTTTACCATATATAGTCTTTATTGTGTTCCTTCTATTTCTAGTCTCTTCAAGACTTTTATCATGAAGAGATGTTAGATTTCATCAGAATCCTTCTTTGTATTTAGGTGATCATGTGATTTCTTCCTCGTGTCCATTTATGTGATATATTAAGTATTAATTTGCATATGTTGAACCATCCTGCCGCTCTGGAATGAAACTGATTTGATTATGGTGCATGATTTGTTCTTGAATGTTGTGTGTTTAGACAGAGTCTCACCATATTTCCCTGGCTGACATGATCACAAAGTTCTGCCTGCTTCTCTCTTCTGAGTGCCGGGATTAAAGAGTTCTCTACCATGCCTGGCAGTTAGAAAGTGTTTTATTAAGAATTTTGGTATCAGTCAGGCGGTGATGGAGCACGCTTTTAATCCCAGCACTTGGAAGACAGAGGCAGGCATATCTCAGTGAGTTTGAGGCCAGCCTGTTCTACTTAGCCAGTGCCAGGACAGCTAGAAATGTTACACAGAGAAACCCTGTCTCGAACCCCCCCTCCAAAAGAGAGAGAGAGAGAATTTTGACATTTATGTTCTTTAATTTCTTTTTGTGTCCTGATTAGGTTTCATAAAGAGAGTCTGGTAGCATCTCTTCCCTTTTTTCTTTTATGGAATAACTTGAGAAAATTTAGTCCTACATAGTCATTAAAGGTGTGGGAGAGTTTATCTGCTCTGTGACTCCTTCTGAACTCACAGATATCCTCCTGCCTCTATCCCATATGTACTGGGATTAAAGGATGAGCCACCACACCCAGCTCTAGACTTTTTTTTTTTTTTAGTTAGGAGATTTTATTTATTACTGCTTTACTCCTCTTGCTTGTTGAGATGTACTTAAATTATATTATCTTGGTCTGATTTTGGTAGGTATGGATCTAGAAATTTACTTATTTAAGATATTTCAATTTAGTGTAATAAGTTTTTAAAACATGTTCTAATCATTTCCGAATCTCATTGGTATCTATTAAAATGTTTCTCTTTTCATCTCTAATTTTATTAATTGGGGTCCACTTTCTCTTTGGTGTTTTGCCCAAGTGTTGATCTCACTTACCCTTTCAAAGAATCCCTTGATTTTTTTTCTTTTCATTTCTCTTTCACTAATTTCTACTCTGATCTAATTTTTTCCCAATTACTGGCTTTAGATTTGGCTGTTCTTGTTTAACCAAAACCCTAAGAGACATCTTTACATTATTTATTTTCATTTATTTTTTAAGTTCAATATTATTATTATTATTATTATTATTATTATTATTATTATTATTATTATTATTATTATTATTGTATGTGTGTGTCTGTGTGTGTGCGTGCTCTCCTGCCACAGAGTGCATGTACCTTATGAAGGTCAGAGGGCAATGCTTTGGGGAGTTGGTTCCCTCCCCTGTGGATTCCAGGACTTGAACTAAGGTAGTCAGGCTTATGAAGCGTATACTTTACATGCTGAGCAAGGTTGTTGTTCCCTCTTCGACTCTTCTAATTTTAGCTTAAGCTACTTTGTCAGTTGTAGGACATTAACCCTGCTTGTTTCCTAATTCCTTTTTCGTGGATACTCTTTCCCCATCCCTTTTACCCTAAGGCTGTGTGTCTTGAGTGTGGGTGCATACGGTAGAGGTAACAAATAGATGCATTACTGGTCTTTGTGGTGGTTTTGTTTCGTTGGTTGGTGGGCTTTTCAAGACATGGTTTCTCTATGTAGCCCTAGCTGTCCTGGTACTTGCTCTGTAGCCCAGGCTGGCCTCGAACTCACTGACATCTGCCTGCCTTGCCTCCCAAGTGTTGGGGATTAAGCCCCACCACCTCCCAACTGATATCAAAATTCTTAAAACACTTGCAAACTGCCAGGCATGGTGGAGCACACATACAGTATGGTATTCTGTGTTTTTTAATTGGTGAAATGAGGCAGTTGTATGCGTAGTTATTATTATAAGTTGTCTATTAATTCCTGCCATTTTGTTGATTTTATTGTGTTGGCTCTTTTCTTGATTTACTTAACTAATGTTTTTGTGTGGTCTATGTTTCCTGGGTTTCATGAGTATGTTCATCTTTATTTTTAGTCATGAGATTTTGAAACCTCAAAGCCCACTCCCAGTGGCATACCTCTTCCAACAAAGCCACACCTTCTAACCCTTCCTCAACAGTTTTACCAATTGGGGACCAAGCATTCAAATATATGTTCTCAGGGGGTCATTACCATCCAGACACCATACTGTATCTTATAGCATTTAATACATTATCTGCATAGTTAGCGTTCGAGGAGTAAGATGAAATCAGGAGGTTCTTTTCTGGCCTCATCTGTTTGGTATCCTAAATGCTTCCTATGCTTGGATGGGCGATCTTTTTCCTTAGATTTGGGAAGTTTTCTGCTATAATTATATTGAATATGTTTCTATGTCTCTTGTTTGTTTGTTTTTTTTTAAATTATTGTTAAAAGAAAAATTTACACTTACTCCCCTTGTTCCCGGCCCTCCC